>JAPYZJ010001342.1:0-30189 GCA_030522765.1 Ophioninae sp. B BG-2022a | reverse complement strand
TTCTTCTATGCGATGGAGATTTATTTGGTGTGTTTGGAAAAGGTTTTTGCCTGACTTAAATAATGGCGTTGGAATCGTATCGATATCTCGCATAGTTTCTCCGGAAAGTCTACTTGAAAAATGGCAAAAAAAGCGGCAAAGGGGTATGTATAGAAAAATTGGCAAAAATCGATGGTCCAACTTTGAAATTCTGCCAAAAATCAAAAAATCATCGGATTTGAATTTTAAAAAAAGCCTTTTGAAGAGAAAACCATAACGAAGAGATTGAGCACAGAGTGGAGTGCCAAATCCTAAAGGAAAAAAAATTATCGATGATTTAGTGAAAAAAGTCATTGTGTCCAAAAATCGAAAAAAATTTTGGATTTTTAATATTTTTTTTATTAGTCCATTTCGACGTAATTTGATCCCCTGAGCACAAATCTACCATTCATTTCCCCGAAAACGCAAAATTTGCAGGGGACCAAATAAAATCAAAATAAACCATTTAAAAAGATATTAAAAATAAAAAAATTTTTCGATTTTAGGACAAAAAAAGTTTTGTCACTCAATCATTGATAACTTTTTTTCCTTTAGGATTTAGCAATAGATAAAAACCTATTCTCAGGCCTAACGAATGTATCTACTAAATTTCATTAAAATCGGTTCAGCCGTTTGGAGGAGTTCGGGAACACACTGTGGCAGGAGAATTTTATATATAAGATAGATATATAATATATAAACTTATAATAATATAAGTTTATTTTTTAAACTAATTTTCATTTGTTTATAAAATTTTCATTTTTATTTTAGTTTATCTAATTATTATTTATTAATCTGAGTTTATTTCTGTCACCATCTATCATTATCTATTTTATTACCTTTATAGGGTTTCGCGATAATAGAAAAATGAAAATGAATTGAAAAAATGATTGAAAAATAATAGCAAATAGTTTTTCGGAAGAGCTTGGTAGAAAGTTCGCAAATGGTGAGGAAAAAAAGTTGGAAGAGTTGGTGATTCTTGTTTGTATCGTTAACAAAGGTACGTCCGAGGGAACGTCGAACGAGGAGATACCGCGTGCCGGAGCGACGAGTAATACCCTGGCGGCCTGGACGACTATTCTGGTACTTCTGTGGTTCACCGTGAACGCTTAAGCGAGGGTCGTCATCCGCAGCACTAGCAAAGAGCATCAGCAGTATCAGCATCAGCAGCAGCAGCAACAGCGAGACCGGAAACGGAGCGGCGGTGGCGGTGGTCGAGGGTGAAAAAGACGCGAGAGGGTAAGGAGAAGAATAAGCGGAAAAAAAAGGAAGGCCCGATGATCGATGGCGGTTTCGAGGTTCCCGAGAGCGGAGAGTTTCGCCCCGACCGGAAGGAAACGAGAAGAAGTACGAGACGCGAGAGGACGAAGCGGCGAACGGGGAGGCACTGGCGGAGGAAGGAAAACGAAGCGAGAGGGAAACCCCCCCCGCGCGCCGAGCTTCTTTTCGCCTCGTTAACGCCCGAGAAAACCGCCATTGGTGGTGTCGGTCGGTTAGTTGGCTCGCCTCGTATTCCGCTTCGCCAATTTATTTATCTCCTTCGCTCGCGAGCACCGACACTCACCACGACCGAGCGTTTTTACGACCTAGCGCGCCCGCGCGATCAGAAGTGAGAAACTTCGCTCTCCAAGTGCCTGCACGCTTATCTCCATGTTAAGGAACGACGAAATCAAGAAGAAGAAAATATGTGAAAACGCTTATTCTCGAAACGTGCGCTCTTGCCGGAGATGGAAAAAGCCAGATTCGGGAGGAATAGCTCGAAGATGTTATCTCCGCGATTGCACGAATCACGCGTCCGAGCAACCCCAACAATCTTGTTCTGGTTTTTCACCAGCGCTAACCGGAATGCGCAAAGAAACGCGTTAAACCGATGAAAGTATACGTAGGAAAAGAAACACTTGGAATGCAAAAAAAAAAAGGAACACAAAGCCAAACTTTCATCCGTCTGAGCTTCTGCAATTTTGCAACCTCTCTACGATCGACGAATCGATCGAAACTCGGAGAGGCCCGCGCTCTCTTCTCTGATAGGCTGGCATGCGACCCGAATTTTTTCTTTCTCTGAAAATTTCACTAGGAATTTACTAGCACAATGATTACTGAATACACACGTCGTATATATTCAATTTATATATATATTTTTTTTTTTAATGACGACTTTACCAAATCAATTTTCTCTCGTTGCCTCAAATATTATTAATGATTTTTTTTTACTTATTCAACTATGTATTATTTAATTCATTCTCTTGTGTCTTTTGAGGCAAAAAACGAGTGCATTTATTTTTCTTTCTTTTTTTTTTTTATATTTTATTCGAAGCCTCGAGGATCTTTTTGTCCCAAAAAATCTTTGCGAGTGATTCGCCAATTACTTCTCAAGTATCGGCTAACAATTATTTTATGTAATAATAATAATTATTAATAATCATGATTTCCACTTTGATAAATTATAATTATTGATAATTATTACTATTATTCATTATTATCGTAAAAATAATATAATTACGAGTAACCTAAGGGAGTAACTGACGAACGATTTTTAAGGAATGACAAATTTGAGGGTAATGCCACCCTGCTCTGCTCTCGCTGTTCCTCCCGCTAATTCCCCCATTACCCGCCATCGAGCATTCGCCGCGTTAAGGGGAGGTCGCGGGAAGGTGTCGAGTCTGCATTTCCGGTGCGACCAATCTGTGCTCTAGCCCGGTGCAAGGCGTGAAACCTCGCGTCGAGTGATAATACGCATGCCATAATAATTCAATTTTAACTGCCAAAATGTCAATAACTCGACGACAGGGATGCTTTTTTTTCATTGCCTTTTTGTTTCGTCTTATTGTTTTTTTTTCTTCGATACGTATATCGATGCACTTTCCACTTTTATCAGGGTGGGAATTTGTTTTTCGTATTGTTCTTTTTTTTCGAGGATGTTTGCGAACAAGCATTAACGATGTTAGGAATCGTGCTTCCGCGTATGGATTGATGAGAGAGAGGATTATCGGCGAAAATCGCGCTTCCGAATCCCTTACCCTCTTCGGACCCCGTTGTAAAAAATCGAGAGAGAAAGCGGGAGAAAGAGAGAGAGAGAGCGACACAGCAACCATATTTTTTTAATCGCATCAATCATGAAAAATACAACGCTCGGGGGCCAATTGAAAAACAAGCCTAGCGGTGACCTTGAAAAAATTAAATGGACAGAACCAAAAAGCATTAGTTGATCTTATCGTATAGATCTTGATAAATTCTTCGAGTCGTAGCTTCGCTGTTTCTTCTTCTATAATTGAGGTTCACACGAGTTTTCGGGTGTCGAGTTTCCAGTGAGTCACTCGTTGACAAGTGTCTCAATTCGTGGCCGCACGAAAAACACGGTAAGCGCGCGCGAGTACACGCGCACACTCGAATCGAGAATAATATGCAGACGCATATGTCTCTTCTTTTCAATTGCGCGTTCGTGATCGTTTGAAATTGAAAGTTTTAATCGAGCGACCAATTGGCCACGCGAAATTTCAACTCACCGGGCCACCGAGTTTCTCTTTGTCGGACGAGACGATATTGGGCGTGTAATAGCTCTCCTCTCGTCTCATCTCCCCCCCCGCTTTTCTCTCTTTATTTCTTTTGGCTTGGCTTCTCTCGTTCTCCTTCTCTCTCTCGCTCTCCATCTTCTCCGTCAGAAGCCCTTGCCGAGACGCGTGGGACGTTTCACAAACGGCGAAGATCCGGATGCCGAAATTCGGGTGCGTGACCTCTCCCTTTCTCTCTCTATCACGCGTGAGGCTTTCCAAACGAGTCATCTTCATCTCGAGTCTCCGAGATACGCCATATATCTCTTACTTTGCCCTTTTATATTTTTTGTTAGTAGCGAGAGAGGGTTGGTTGGGATTTCAATTATTTTCCCGTGAGAAACCCGAGAAACGGGAGAGAAGAGAGAGTGAGATAATTGAGGTTGAAAAGTTGCAGAGAGAGAGAGAGAGAGAGAGAGAGGTCAAACGATTGTACATACGGAATGCGTGCTGTATTTATATATTGACCTAAACGAGCGTAGCAATAAGTGACAATGCAACAGTCGCGGAATTTTCGCGTACAAAAAAAGAGGAAAGAAGAAGAAACGAGAAAAACTAGGTGTACGACGTGTTTCATCAAGCTTCGTCTTCGAAATGATGAAAGAATCAACGAGGCGTGTTGCCTCTGCGAAAACTCGTTTGTAATAAAATTGTCTTTGATTGACGAGCGAACTCTTCGCTCGATAAAAACATTCGGCAATAATCGTACCACCGCACTTTCGCGTGACAACGATGATCCAGCGAGAAAAAAAATGGCGTCACAGTTTCGCACAATGTTATTACGAGATCGACGAGTTATGCGGGTTTCGAATTGTCTCCCTCGGACGCTACGATTCGTCGCCCTTTTTTTCCCGGTGAATTGATTTGTAATATTTTGGCGGAACGACACTCTTGGGCTGCGTAAGACACAGTTTAGGGCGCGTACGAAATTCTGCGCAAACGCCAAAAAAAATTAGGATTAATTCGTAATGTTTCAATCGTGTGTACGCAAAAAAATATTTTTTTCGGACGAGAGTAATCGCTAAAGGGATCGAAAGGAGGCAGGACCTCAGGAGTGCATTTTTTTTTTTGTTTCAATCTCGTCCCCGAGCGATTACTCGTGTGACCGTTTTGGCGAGAAATGTGTGATAGAAGACGACAGGGGGTGTGAAAGGGAGATGGAGAGAGAGTTCAAGGCCATAAATAAATTAAAGCGCGTGGTACCTAGGGATTGCTAATGTTAACGAGCGTATGAAAGAATTATACGTAAAGAGGAACAACCGAATCGAGTCAACGACGTTCTCTCTTCGTCTCTCGTTTAATCGAATCTACGAAGCGAAGTAAACGAAAAGAAGTGGAAACACTCGAGCGAATATTATATACGTATCGCCTACGAAGCATACGCACGAATATTGAAGGAATCTCCTCCTAATCTTTGTTCATATGAGAAAGAATTTTCAATCAACGGAGAAACTCTGTTCCGTACTCTTGACGATTGTAAGCACACACTCGTGATTTAACTTTCGTTTCCCTATTGGATACGTACGTTTAATTAATGAAAGAAAAAAAAATAATATTTAAGCTTATTAACGAGTAACGTTAGTTTTTCGAGCCTGATACGTTTGGCGGACGTCTGTGATTATTGAGGAAAAAAAAACGTGAAGGAAAAGCACACACAAATATACACGTCAAATACAGGATTCTGCAATCCGTTCGGAAATACGAAGAAAATAATGAAAAAAATGTAGTATATCGTTGAACGTGTTTTTGTGATTGCCAATTTTTTCGGAGATTTATTAGGAATTATTGGATTGGGAATTGTTGCGGGAGTGGAGATTATATAGACGTGTGTGTACGTTGCGCGTACGCGGTCGGTGGAAAATCGATGAGCCGTCGGTGGCGCAGCTAATGAAAAGATGTATCTGCGGGTCCTCCCGTTCGAATTCGATCGCTCGATTCTGTCTTTTTAGGACGTTGATCGATGCAATCGTAATTCGACTTCCCAGTGCACAAAATATAAGAAGCACCTGCGGGGGACTTGGTTTTGTTTTTTTTCATCGCGACGATGCTGCGAACACGCTGTTTCGACGTCTCGATTCTGACGCGACAGCCTTTGGACGTGTACATATGAAACGTCTGTGTACAGTGAGAGTGAAGGAAGGGGCCGGGTGATGCCCCTGTCCAATGACAGCTGTAATATATAGCGTTAAATATCTGGCAGCTACGCGCGCTAGGCTAATTGAAAGGGCATATGAGTGTAGCGGCGATTATAATAGGACGCTATTGTTTAATAAGTCGAGAGTATCGTCGAGCGGAAGTGCGCGTGTGCGCGTAAACTCCCACACACATATCTCGTTGACGAAAAACCGGCTCTTGTTTACCTCGAGGTCGATGATGATCACTCGATGACAGACTCATGGATCATCATCGCGTGCCCGTGATGTCGAAGCGAATCAACCGAACGATAGGCAGATCCGATTTACAGGAAACACTTTCCTGCCCGGATTTTGATTATTAATACTATTATAATTATTGTCGTTTTTTTTTTCGCCGTTTTTTTCCCGC
Source organism: Ophioninae sp. B BG-2022a (assembly GCA_030522765.1). Lineage (NCBI taxonomy): Eukaryota > Metazoa > Arthropoda > Insecta > Hymenoptera > Ichneumonidae > Ophioninae sp. B BG-2022a. The sequence continues at coordinate 24,079 of JAPYZJ010001342.1, read as the reverse complement.
TTTGAGCGCGTTCGTTTTCCCCTTGTTCACGGCTGATTCGCTTGTGGATATGTGTGTGCGCGCTCGTGCCAAAGTCGTCTTTTCCGTTTATAATCGATTTTCCACCGACCTTTCAGTTCAATCGATTCGGTGATTTTACTGCGAAGAGACAGAGAGACGAATCGCGGCATACGAAACGTTGCGATGTTTCAGCCTGGAGCAGATAAAAAAAAGAAATATGGGAATGGGCCTAATTGATTCAAAATTAATTTGTTCCGAGGGTGTATTAGTTTTGCGTGAAGATGTTTTTTTGTTTCCTTTTTTTATAGCGAAAAAAATATGTGCCACACGCGACGAAAAAATAATCAGTGAAGGAAGACGAATGCGAGACGAAATAAGGGCGTACTGAGCCATCGTAAGCAATCGATATATATAAATATATATATATATATACATATATATATATATTATTAATTATAAAATGTTATGGAGGAGATTTAAGGATATTATTGACGACGATGATTAATCGTCGATTGATCGCACGGGACGAACCTCGTCGTCCCGTGCACGCGCGCATGTTTGACTCGCGCGGAAAATGGAGATGAGAGAAAGAAAGGAAGGAGAAAAAAAAAGAGATCTGTTCAACGAGCGAATAAAATATTATTCAATAACACACGATACAATTCGAGGCTTTTCCATCTTCCCCGTACGGGTGCGTTATACGCGAGTAATGAATATTTGTTTTTTTCTCTTGTCGGGCTCGTGAGTTACTGGAGAGGTACACGGGCGAGCATGGCCATTCGGTGACGAGTGAACTTCCGGTCAGTTCGTTCGAAATTAAAGAGAAGGAGAATGTCCCTAGCGATCCGAGCGACGAGTGAGTGTTTGAACGATCTATGAAATTACGTATGCCGGGTGAGTCACTGGACATCAGGCGAGCGAAAACTTATGAATATTGACTATACACGAAAAGGGTGCAAGACTAAGAAGTTCGTTAGAATCTACATTACGATCGTCGAGATTTTTTCAAAATGTGGATTATTATCGTAGAACCGCTATTTAATATCCAGTGACGCGCGCACATTTCCTTTCGTTAATTTTTCGTCATTTAAATTAATATTAATTTAGTGAGTCTTTAAAAAACGTTTTTATCTTGTCTAATGATTTTTCAGTTCTCTACGCGTGCGCGGTAGTCGAGGAGACTGTGCGTCGTTCAATCCAAAAAGCTTTCCAATATCTTGACGAGGTTCTGTATGCCCTCGAGATAATTGGTGTCGACGCTGTCGTCCTCGGCGTCGAAAACGTGCGTAAAGTCGATCATGTTAACGGCGACCCAGTTACGCCTGTTAGATGCATCACCTTTTACCAGTGTGTCCAAGACCGCCGCGTAATCCTTTTTCATTTCCACAATGTCGCGCTCGTAATTGTTGGTGAAGGAGTGGGTGCGACAGAGCGGACTGAAAATCGCATCGTTCGAGCCCCGACCGTCGTACGAACCGCTACGCTCGATTTTTCGTGTCCGCGGTGGTGACCAGGACGACGACGACGAGGTCGGGGATGACGTTCCGATCGATTCGAAACCGGTCAAGCTGGTGCTCCTTTGAAGTCGATTCTGCAAACGATCGATGGCGCGCACGCGATTACTCTTTGTAGGAAGGAAGACGGACCACGGACGCGAACTCTTGGCGCTGGTCTCGAAAGCGGAACCGTTGCTCGTCGGATGACCCGAAAGTCCGGTGTCACAGGAGGAAAACTTTTTTACGCCGCGTATGTCCAATTCCGGTCTGTATTTTTCGGACCTCGAAGCTTCGACGTGGTTGCGCAAACGACGCGCGTCGTAAACGATCAGCAACGAACTCGAGTAGAAACGCAGCCTCTTCTGGACACGAAAAAAACCGAGGATCTTCCACAAGCAGGATAAAAGATTTACTATCAACTCCCGATTTGGCGACGAACCGGAACCCGCGTTCAAAAAGGTCTTCAATGCTGTATCATCGATGGAAAAAGAAAAATTGAATTTTCCGTGAGATTCGACCGTTTCTCGTGTGAACGGCCACCGGAAGTGGATTGAAGAAATACTGTTTTCTCACCGTCAACGACCCCCTCGGCGTCCAACTTCTTCATATGCTCCTTATCGAACCTTCGTAGTTGTCCGCTCTCGAGATCGTAAACTTGAAATCCGGGTATGCAAAAACCGTGAGCGATTTTCGACGCGGCGTACTTCCGGTCGTCGGCTTCGCGTTTTTCCGGACCGGCGAGAGGATCCCAGGTGCGTTTACCGATTTTAACGTCCATTACGCACGGCTCAGCCATTCCCTCGGTCGTGTCTTTCAGCACGAGGAATTTTATCGCTGAGATGCAACGGCGAAACGCCAATTATTTTCTCGAGAGTACGAGAAGAGCGCTCGAGATCTAACGGAAGTCGCGACACGCCCGAAGCGGCCGAAGAACGTGAGAATTGATATTGACGATTTACCATTAACCCGAAAAATTTGAACAATCGATCGTTACTCGTTGAAAAAGAAAAATACTCACGTCTGTTTTTATGACTAGTTTCCAAAGTCCCGAAGTATTTCGGCGTGAAGACGGACAAGTCCTTGTACAAAGGATCCTCGGATTTCTCGATAGCTTCGTAAAAAGCTATTTCCCTTTCCTGGAGAATCGGCTTTTCGCACGATTTCAGCACCTCTCCGTTCGTCCCTCGTAACATACCTGAAACCTTATCGGATTTAGCGATACACGCAACAAAATATGAATTCAAAAGAAAATTGGCCGCCTCATCACGTACGTCGGAGTCATACCGATTTTATTTTTTTTCGGGTCGAACGCGTGTCCGGCGACTTGACGCTCGAATCTCATAGTTCCAGGTGGATAATCGTCCTCACGATAATCGGCGCGCGCATCCGATTTCCCAACCGGAAGTAAGTACTCCTTGACGATCTCCATCCTCGGCGTAGCGTCGGAGGACCACGAGTGATCGTGAATTTCGAATACTGAAATTCAGACAATCGATCATTAACGATCGAAACCGGAAGTCTTCAAGGTAAAAACCATCATTTTTTTCTTTATACCGCGTTCGATGTGCGCGTCAGGAAACTTTGCCCGGTCTGTAAGGCATTTCCAACTCTGACGACCGCGAACGGCGCGCGATATTATGTTCGAAACATTCCCGAGCGTTTTACTTTGAGGTTAGGATCGCGACTTTGCGCACTTCGTGAACAAGCGATGACACACGAGTGTCAATTACGGAGTGAGAAATTGCGCGTGCGAAAATGCTTTAACAATTATAACAAGTCTGTGTCATCGCCGCGATTTATCGTACGAGGGACGGAAACGATCGGATGACTACACCCGCAACAGCTCGCGGAATGTTTTGTATATAAACAGCACGTGGATATTCCGAGAACTGTATGTATGTACGGTGCGATAGGGGTGGTGGCGCTTGGAGGGCGCCACCGTTGATCCCACGCGCACTTCCGGCGTGCTCGAAACCCGCGCCATTTCCAATAGACCAAAACAAACTATAACCCAACACGTGACGTTGGCTCACGAATTTCGAGGATTTGTCGTTCCGTCGTAATTTTGTCTTATCGAATTGTTTGGGTTCCTGATCTTTCGTGAAGAGAGTTTGCGAAACGCAGCGGACACTCGATCGTACGCACAAGAGGTAGGCTCCACTATCTCTGACTTTTGTTTCGAGTTTTCGAAATCTCAAGCGCTCAATTCTCACCTGCGTTCCCACGATTATTCTTCGATCGACTCTTCGCGACGAAAACAAAAGCGATTCTGAAATTCGTTGACGCGCCTCTCAATATCGGGGATTCACTGATAAGGGAGGCAGCGATAAGGAGCTGCGCATCAGTACCTTATCTCACGATTTATTGCCTAGATTGACAGAACACGAGCGAGAAGGAACGATCTATCGTCTAATTCTAACATTTTATTCTCAAGGATACAAAAATATTTTCAACTCGCGACATTTACGCAGTCCACTTGAGGCAACGAGTGTCCTGATGAGTGCCCAAGCATTTGACGGAGCAATATCTGGCGCCGCACGCGGTGCATGTGTAATCGCTCGGGAAGCCGCAGATGGCGCAAAAGTGGCGCTCTGGGAATTTGGAGGGTGGTGCCTGGGCGCTCGAGTAATTGGGCGGGTTAGGATTCGTATTGAGATCTTCTTCTACCAGCTGGGCAAAGGTTTTGCGGAATCGTTGCTTATAGTATTCCGCAGATCGAGCCTTTTTCTTCCTAGTTGCTCCTCTGCCGTCTAAAGACTCTTGGAACTTTGGCGCTTTCTTGCTCATAACTGGAATAGCGAAGACGGTTAGGAATTTGTCAAATGAGAGTTTGTTCGGTATGAAAATACTCACCTAAATCGGCGTGCGGATCATCGTGAAAGTTATCCTGCTCCAGCGCCTCGAGAGCTTTCTTTTGACGTCTCCTTCTCGCCGCTTCGTCCAACACTCTCTTCTGATTGGCATCCTTGATCCTCCCAGATTCCCTACCTGCCATCTTGAATCTCGATGTCCGGTCGACTTCTTAGATACCCTTCTCTGCCAGAGGGAACGCTATCTGGTCCATTAAGTCGTCCACCTTCGCCTGTAGTGTCTCCAGTATGTCCCCGGATATGAACAAGTGCTTGTCGTCCAGATCTTGGATGATGAACTTCTTTCCCAGTGCTTCCGTCTCGTCCAGATGAAGGAGAAATTGTTTCATAGCAGCGTCACTGCACAATTGAAAATTACGTTCCAGTGATATTTCCGCGCATATTCGGACCAAGGAAAGTTACGAAAATGTGCGATATCGGAAACTTTTTTCTCAGATCCAATCATGTCCAAGAGGAAAGGAGTATCTTTGGATGAGAAGAGGCAGAGAATCCTACAAATTTTCCACGAAAAGAAAGAATTCTTCAATCTCAAAGAACTGGAGAAAATTGCTCCTGCCGAGAAGGGTGTGGTGGTTCAGTCCGTAAAGGACGTGCTTCAGGCTCTAGTGGATGACGGACTAGTCCACAGTGACAAGATCGGCACTTCCACGTACTTTTGGGCTTTCCCCGGGTAAGTTTCGAAATAAAGAGCATTACCGGAATTACGCAAAATTATCCAATTCTTTTTATGAATTAATTGCAGTGGAAATACAACTTTGATAGCCCAGAGGGCTGCCGAATCCAACAAAATCATTGTAGAGTCGGAATTCAAGTTAGAAAGGCTGCACAGCCAGTTGGAAAAAGAACAGGTAGGCAGAATTGTCCCTGAGGATGAGGGCATGATATTAGCTGGACAATCTTCTTTGTCAGGTCGGTAAGGAGGACACGGAGGAGCGGCGAGCGGTTCTCCAAGAAATAGAAGACCTCAAGAGACAGAAAGCCGAGCTGCATAGACAAATAGCCAAGTTCACTGACGCGGATCCTGAGCAAGTAGCACAGATCAAAGAGAAAGCTCAGTCGTACAAGGATGCGGCTAATACGTGGACGGACAATATTTACGCGATTCAAACCTGGTGCAAGCAGAAGTTCGACATCAGTGAGGATACTCTCAACAAACAGTTCAACATACCGGCGGATCTCGATTACGTGGAGTGAAAAACGACTCCTTTTGGAAGGATACTGTTCTAGGACTAAATAAAGAATAAGGATCGAATTGATGGGTGACCGAGACTTGCCATTCAACGAGTATTCCTTTCAGAGCGTTCACCATGACGTTCTATCAAGATCAGATCGACTCTTCGTGTAATATTGGAGCTCGCGACATAACCTCACTTCGCGAAAACCACGTAGCCGGCAATTCCGAGAGTCCGCGGACGTCGTAAGGTTTGAAGTATTCCTAGACTTGGGGTTTGCAAATCCACGATGTGGGAAGGTCGATAAAAATTCCGAAAACTTTTTTTGCAACGTTTAAAATGTCGAATTTGTTTTCAAACGATTATGAAGCGTAAAGCTACCGAGAATCAAAATCGAATGTAGCGCCCTCTGCTTGGAGTTCTCTTTCTCGTGAAAAAATCAAAACATTGACAGCTGACTGCCGTGCTAGTGTTTATTTCTCGAGTGCTCTTATCGTCGGATCGCAAATCCTTAAAAAGGATGCTGGTGGACTTTGCTTGGTCGTAGCCGAGTTTTGTTGGTCTTGCCTGAGCCGCGCGGTCGGCATCAACTTTCCTCGTCATGGGTGGTGGAGATTTGGTGAGCATAACCTACACGCGTCGACCGCTCGATTTTAAGACTGCATTTTTTATCGGACTATCTATTAACGAACTATTATTTGTTCACAGAATCTGAAGAAATCATGGCATCCGTCGACCATGAAAAACATGGAGAAAGTTTGGAAGGCGGAGCAGCAGGATCACCAAGAGAAGAAACGGATTGCCGAGCTGAAGAGAGAAATAGAGATGGAAAAGGACAAGGAGGACATGACCAAGTACGCTATGGATCAGGGAGTCATAGAGAAGAAGGAGGACAAAAAGCTAGACTGGATGTACAAGGGGCCCAATCAAATGGTCAACAGAGAAGACTATCTCCTGGGCAAACCCATCGACAAGCCTTTCGAGAAAATGGTCCAAGCGGAGAAAGACGGAGAGTTGAACAGGGTGCCTAAAAACCACGTCGAATACGGTATTCATTTATTGTCATCGGTAATTACACAACTGTCGTAGAGCTTCTTCGAAGTGATATATCTTCATCTTCCCAGAATGCATCCCACCGTCGTTGCGCTTTTTTTCTGGCTCTGAGCAAGTAGACCTCGCAAGAAAATTGCAAGAGGATCCTCTGTACGCGATTAAAAAGAAAGAAATGGAGACGAAGAGCCAATTGTTGAAAAATCCTGTCAGATTGAAACAGCTCAGGGATCTGGTAAATAACTCGTTAAAAAATGTTTATCTATTTGAGAACGAACGAAAGTCTCCATTCCAGCTTCGTTCATTTTTTTCCAGCTGGAACAACAGTCCAAGAAAGACAAGAGCGACAAGAAAAGCAGCAGGAAGAAGAAGAAAAAGAGATCAAAGTCGAGCTCCGCCAGTGAGGAGAGCGACGGCGATGACGGCGATCTGGACAATTTGCTCGCGAAAAAGTACAAAAAGCTCAAGGGCAAGATAAATGAGGATTACCTAATGAAATCCATGAAGAGACTGAAAAACGAGAGGAAGAAACGAAGTAGACGTAAATCTAGCAGCGACGAGGACACGTCCGACAGCTCGGAGGAGGAGAAAAAAAAACGTCGTCTCAAGCAGAAACGCGCCAGCAATGGGGAGCGTGACCGCGAAACCCGGAAGAAAGAGTGCAAGAAGAAGCAGAGCGAGCGAAGCACGAGCAACGAAAGGGCGAGTAATCGGAAGAGCAGTAAGAAACGGAGGAACAGCGAATCAAGTAGCCCCAACGATAAAGACGAAAGTCCAAAGAAACGCCGCAAAAATTCTGAAGAAAAATCATCTCGTAAAAGTCATTACGAAACGGACAAACACAGTCGGGAGAAGAGTCCTCACCGTAGAGATCGTGTCAAAGATGCAAAAGAATCCGACAACGATATGCCGAGAAATAATTCGAAAGTCGAGTTTGGCTTGATGGTGCGTTTTTTCTATTTTCCGCTCTGTTAATTTTCTTCAATCCCGACACTTACCCCTATTGTTTTTGTGCTGCCAGAGAGCCGATCGAAGTCGGGTCGACACCGTTGAGAGTCGGGATTCCTCGAGAAGTACAACGAGAACAAATCCAAACGAGAAAAGAAGAGACGAGAAACGCTGGGTGCCACCGAAGAAGCCGAGACTCACGGAGAAGGAAATGGAGGAGCGCAGACGAGAAATGATGGAGAACGCTTCTTGGCGAGATCGGGAACGCGAGAACAACGTCAAGCGTTACCGGGAACAGGAGAAGAAGGAACAGTCCGACAAGAGTTACAACAAAGATTTCATCAGGTAAGTGGCCCTTGAATATCTGAGAGTCGTCCAGGGGTCTCACCGAAGATTTATTCGTAGAAAACAATTGGCCGCGGCCGCGGAAGTCGGCAGTATAGAATCGAGAATCCGCGCGAACATCAACAACATACAGAGATCCGGTCGAGCCATGGATACCAACTTCGCGAAACGGTAACCCAGGCGAACCGAGCATACGCGCTAATGCCGCGTCAACACAGTCCAACAGCAACGCGACAGACGTACAGGCGTATTTACTTTCTAACCGGTTGGAGGCAACGTTGCGCGAAGTGCTGCCGTGTAGAGTTAAATTCCAACAGGGAACAACGCGAGTGACGAAGTTTAGAGATTTGTTCTTCCGAACGAGACTACTCATGGAAGATCGTAAGTACAAACAATTGTCTCTGTGCCCGATTAACGATTGAAATATTATCAAGAATTTAAAGGCAGGCGAATTTCCGAAAACTAATCGACACTAAACACGATAAAGGATAATGACAGTCGTACAAGATTTTTTGGTTTATTTGTTTTGAGCACTCGTACACCGCACGCCTTAGGAACGTCGAAAAAATCTTTTTTCACAAAAATATAATTCACATCGTATATCACTCGTATGTACAGAATAGAATTTTTATTCTCGGCAAGGACCTCGATTCTCCTACTCGTATCCTATAACAACTCTTCCTCCGTCACTTTTATGCCCACGTCAACAAGAAAAAGTGTGGTCAAGTGACCGAGGGGGTTCCACGCGGTAGTTTTAAGTGATGTTGCACATTTCCGGGGAGTCGATACTGTGGTCAACGTCGTACAACGTCGTGACGCAACCACCGGTCAGAACGTTGTTTACAACGGCCCTCGCGAGATAGCCAGTCGTTACCGAGTAATGCGCGGCGAAGAAAGGCGACTCGTCCTCAGTCTTTTCCAAATTGTTGTCCTTGCAGTACATTATCACCGCGTCCTCGACTAGTTTGTTCAAGTCGAGTTGGCGATTGAAGCTCAGCTCGGGATTTCGAAGTAGAATCGTCGCGACGATGTTCAGTAGCTGCGTATCGCGCGAATTTAAAATTTATCAATTCCAAGAGATTTTCTATGTTCGAATAGGCAAAGTTATTCGTTTCCAAGTTTTATAGATAACTGTCAGCTGATACGAAATATGGAAAGTAGGGCATACCTTATAAAGTGGCAATATTATTTCGTAATTCGAGTCAAATTAGGGACATACGATTTAGTATAGAACGTACCTCAACGATTATTTGCCTATACTCAGGCTTATGTATGTGATGGAGTATCGACTCGACGAGGAGCGCGAAAGTCAGCTCGGATCTAGTCATGTTCGAGAGTGTCGGCTGCTGTGGCAATTCACGACCGTTTACGCAAATCCCCTCAGGACAGCGCATCAAAACCTCCCAGACTTGATTGTAGAAGCGGGCTGGCACTCGACACAGGCTACCCTCGATCTTTCTTCTGCTGATGACGGTTAAGCTGCGAAAGCGTCAGAGGTGTTGACGAGATCACAAAGGAACGATGAACAATGGTAAAAAAAAAGTGTCTCACTTCTCAGACGAGCCCCAATCTTTTACGGTCAAGACTTTGATGAGGATTTTCCTGATCTCGAAGGGACTGTAGTGTTCTATCGGCCTAGGATTTTCCACGAACATGGACAGGTACAGGCTCATCGCTTCCACAACCCATCTGGAATGATAATAATACGCTGTAGTCTTGATTCTACAATTTTCCGAATCTTCGGTGAACGAATTCACTACCCTATGCGGATGTTAAGAATGCCTTTGAACATGTCAGGATTAGTGCCGATAAGTCGACCGCAGTAGAGCAGAACTTCCTGTTGGAGTACAGCGTGAACGACGTTGTGCGGCTGGATCGTCGAGTACATTACCGACTGGATTTCCGCCGGTGTCATTGGCTTGTCGAAAACGGTTTCTTCCTGTCCGATCACCCCGACTGTTATCTGGAATTCATTGGATGTTTTCGGAGCTCGTGTTTCAATTTGTCCATTCCACGATTGATTTCAAAATGATCGATACCTGTTTCCCTTTAACGAGGACTCCAGTGATGAAAGGACTGATACTATCGACTGTGTGATTCAGCAGACTACTGCAGTAGCGCACAGCCATCCAATATCGGAGATCCCCGGCTTGCTGATACAAACCTCGCAAGTGATCGCCGACTGGAAAGCGAAGAAACGGAAAATCACACCTGCAGGAGCATTTTTAAATTATCGAGAAGCATCGTACCCGTTGTCCCGTTAATCTCGTAATTGACGCCTTCTCGTTTCAGCAAGATACCGAACAATTGGCACTTTGCGTAAAGACCCTCGGATTGACGAATCACGTTCAATATTTCAGGCGTTGTCTCGTTCACGAAAGTCTGCTGATGTAACGTTTCTTTAATGATCAGTCGTTGAGGTAGAATATAACAATCGGAGGGTCTCACTGACCCCATAATCTATCGGCTCCTCCGTGTAAGCAAGGCTTCTTGGCACATCGGTCAAACTCTGATACCCTATGTAATCGTGCTCCAATTGCTTGAATTGAGACAGCCCGAGATCCGTTTCTAGCGTATTGACGAAATCCAAGTGTTCTACAAGAATCGAACAGCTCTTGAGCGGAACGTAAAATTCATTGTGAACGAAGTATTTCGCTAGCGTTTACCGATGCAGGAGGAGGATATTAAATTCTGGAGACGTCCTATACGAACTTTCGTTCCGTCGCAGTAGCCTTTCTTCAGCATCGCCAGAAGATCGAGCATTTCCTTGAACTGAGGATCTCTCATGTGTTCCTCTCGTATGAGTAAACAAACGGTAGGACGTCCCGAGAGTCGCCAATACTTTCCGACGAACTTGAGCTCCGTTTTTATGTCGTCGATCAAAAGAGCCATGTCGCGATAGAGATAAAACTGAGAGACCTCGAAGATGAGCGGATAACAGAGCACGGTCATACCGCAAACTCGGTACACCTGAAAAAAAAAAAAACGAAATTTCAACATACTTCCTGTTGATGGATTTATTAAGGGACTTACTTTACTCGTGCCCAGCGATCCGATCGGTCTCGCCGGTCTACCCTGAAGATTCAATTTTTCGTTGACACCGAGTTTCTGGTAGACCTTCACTAATTGTATGGACGACAATATTTGTACGGGCTCAACTTCGTGGGGCGTTTGCGTCTGTATACCGTAGGTCGCCATCATTGCTTGGAGCCTCATCGATTCGGCGATCAGTACAATCTGCACCACGAGATCCGTGTGCGTACCCTGCAAATCCGCAAGAATGCGTTTAGACGTATTACACTTACACTCCGTAACGTCACGTTCGTGTTCTGTACATGCAACAATTAAAATCATACATTTGCTAATGCTATTGGGGGGGATAATCCCTGGTGACAAGAGCAGAAATAATCGTGCGTGGCAAGGAAGATGTGCAATCAGCTGCAGTGAAGTAAAGGTGGCGATTTCTTTTAATTTGCAGTGCCGGATTGAACCAAAGCATTTTTTGACAAAGTACTTGGTTTCGACGATCTTGTTCCTGAATGCATTTTCTACACTTTTCAATTTCTACGCGATATGTGTAGCTCGCATCTTTTTCAAGTGGTCAGGAAAATGTATAAGTCTAGGTTTTCTATTAAGCGGAGTATTCAAAAAAAAGTATTTTTTAATTCTTTTTTATATATTGACATTTGCTTTTTTTACTGGCCAATCCGGCACTTATTATTAGAGAATTTGCATTAAGTTATAAAACAGTATCACAGCAGGCGTATACGATAATTTACTTACGATGGTGGGCTTGGCCTGGATAAAATACGAAAAGAAAATTATTAACGAGCGAGCCAAACTTTTTTGTAATTTAACAATAATACATGGTATAATTGAATTATGATACGCGAATAATTGTAGAATAAAAAATTGGGTGCATCGACCAGCCCGGTTGGGTATGTAGCCTACAGCGGTAATTATACTCACTTGAAACGCCGAATATCTTCCAGCTCTGCGCGGTCTGTTGTACGATGGCAAATATCGACGAATCGGATCGAGTTCGTTGATGTGCAACAGCCCGGAAGTGAGCAGTTGGGCGATAACGAACATCGCTTGATTCCAGAGGTAGAGAGTCGTACCTTCGCCCTCGTCCTTTCCCTTTTGCGAGCTGCCCTCGTGACTCGGTACGCGAAATGAACTTCCGGGCTCGCCTCTCTCCGACTCCAAATTCTTCTCCGGTACGTAGTAGTACATCGGTACTATCGGATCTGCAGACACGGTGAGTACGAAACTAACGATTATTGATTTGACTCGCTTTTTATTATTTTATTCGGCTCGCTTACCGCCGTTCGTATCTTTGTGAATTCGAGATTTGAGCAAATTTTGATACTCCTCGACTTGTTCCGGAAAGCTTTTGAATACACCGTCGATTATCATGTAGATGTAGAAGAGCGGCCATTCGCACTCGATTTTGTCGAAATCTTTTATTTCGCCGGACTTGTAATAACGACGCGTAGGATCCTCGACCACGGTTTTGTAGCCGTCTCGAGCGAAACGCTTGAAACCGTATTGGCCCCTGAGTTTCCGTACGATATTCGCCTTCGTCTCGGTGTAGAGAAATTCCTCGTGGGTGGCAAAAGCCGGAAACGATATCGTCGCCAAGAGGGCCACGTCGACACTCTGCCGATTAATGATTATTATTGTTTTATTACTCGCCATAGTGAATTAGTAACCAAGGATGGACATTAATTAATGAATTAGGCCAATTAATGCCCTACCTTCGAGCTCGATTCCCGTGGCAGCATCGTTTCGAATATACTACGATTACGATTGTGGGCATCAATGTCAACGTAAATAACGGACCAAGAGGCTCCTTTCTCGCCGAAAAGGTTACACCCGTTTATAGCTTCGAGAGCACTTTTCGCCATCCCGATCGAACTCGCATGAATTTCCGGTGTGCCATCGTTGTAACGACTTCCTCTCTCCCACATACCGTAGTCAGGCGTTCGATACGCTCGCTCCACGTAATAAACGAGGTTCTGGACAAAGGCCACTTCGTCTTGGGTGTAAATTATTTGCAGTCCGGCGGATATCATTTGTACGAGAAATATGAGGTAGAGCGAGACTACGTCTATCTGCAAGGGAATTTTTTCATGAGATTTCTATCGTCGGACACGGCACAGTCGAGTTTAAAATTTTCACCTGGAGATGATAATAATCCTCGTCCTTTAGAATCTCGCCGCCTGTGTCGAGATGAAATTTGCAGTGCAAGGAGAATCGGTTGCACTGATTGAGCTTGAACAATTCGACTCGGCTGGACTGCCTGATCCAACACTGTAGAATACCGCGCATACACTTTATCGCAGACTGGCCCAATTCGTAGGACTTTCCTCTATCGTCGTCTATCCGTCTGGAAATTTGCGAGTGACATTGTAGAACCGTCTCTACCGAATCGGACTTTGAGAATCTTGCATCACGAACCTGTAAGCTTGATAGAGACTCCATATCGCAGCTGCGCAATAGATACTTTCCCTTATACTGGCTACTTTCTTATCGCTGGATACTTGAGGAAACAAGCCTGTGATGCAGCTCTGATTATTAAGGATTTGTCGTTTGACTGCAACCGAAGAAAAGACTGGTACTCGGACAATACGTGTTTATAGAAAATTGTGAGAATCTATCGGTTCTCATTCTTGAAACGGAGCCGAGAACTTTCACTTGTCTCCAAGATCCTCACCAATGCCGTAGTAGACGTCTAACTGACGAACGGTGTCTTCGTAGTTAGAGATCTTTAAAAACATGTCGACGTCCAGATCGTAGAGACTGCCCTGTCGTGTATTATGCGCCTGCATCATTCTGCGAAACGAAGAAACGGCTTGTGCGGTACTGTCGATGCTACGTACAGGAGGATTTGGTGTTTCGATGGACTGACCTTTTCGGAGTAGGTGACGTACTGAAGGCCGTGGCCATTTTTCCCTACTGTTCTGGCACTATTGGACTCAATTACAGTTTCCTATTAGCAGAGATTGAAACCTCTCCTACGCGTTTATCGGTTTCCTTCGAGAAGTGAAAAATGATAAGTCCACGGTTGCAGGAAATTGGAAGAAACGTAACTCTGTCAGTTCGAGTCAATGTTTATTTTCAATCGCATCGCGCTCTCGTGACCAATCTCTCCCTCGAGGTCCCGAAATACTTGTCATGACGACATTGAGAGCGCACGATTTACAATGGACCGAACGGGCGAGCGAGAGATCGCTCGGAATGCTAAGAGTGGAGGGGGAGATTTTATCAGTACCGGAGAACGCCGCGAGACGGCGGGATTGTCGGCAAGCGCGGTGCCCGCGAATCTGTAATCCTCGGGTCGATCAGTGATCCCTAGTGAAAGAAAATTTCGAAAGATTCCCCGATAGCAAATTGACAATTGAAAGCACAAGTTAATCGTGTAAAAATGTACACTGTATTTCTAAATATCGGCAGACAGATATGTACACAAGAGGTAAGACGAGAGCTTCCTAATTCCGTCTTCGTCGCACCCTCGATATTCGCCAAGCGTTGGGTTCCTCGTACTTGTTGTACAACGGCTCCAAACGTTGATTCTTCTTGAATTTGCTGAGTTTCGTTGGGTCGCTGAACTTGAAGAAAGCCGGTGCAAACTCCACGAGCCATTTAGGATCTATCGTAGTCACTTCCCTCATGTATTCCTTGGTAGTTTGTACCAGTTCGTGGTAGATGACCTGTCAATTTATTTAAATTCGCGTCAGAGATCTTTCGGAAGAGACGTCTGAAGGAAAATCGATATGATAGTAGAAACTAACCCATTCCGGTTGTCTGTTGAACAAAGCGCTACTTGGATGTATGTATACGACTTGGCTGTCGACTAAAGTCCTGTATCCTTCTTGAGGATCTTTCTTCGCGGCGTTTCGGAAGAATCCCGAGCAGACCGCTTTCTGGATCCTCACGGTATTTTTCCCGGCTGATACGACGTCCAGTTTGTGCCTGAGTGACGGACAGATGACGCATTATTTTTTTTTTTCGAGTTTACAGTTGATTATTACTGAGTAACAATAATCGTATGGTTAAGTGAATAAACATGAAAGTAAGTGACAACTCACCTGTCCATGATACCCAACAGCTGTTTCCGAACGTCCTGTGCCCTCTTGAGGGTTCGTATCTGCACGAAATTTTCGTAGCACCAGGCATTGCTGAACTTGTTGTTTCTCCACGAGTTGTATACCGCCAAGAGTGTGAGATGATCGCCCTCGGCCTGATTGAACTTGGCCTTCTTCTGATCAGCCAACGCTTGTTTGTCCTTGGGCCTGTAAAATACATTCTGAACGGAGAGCATACTGACGATAGTGAGGATCTCGTCGGAGCACTGAAGATGAACGCTCATGATGAGCATCTTGGACAGATTGGGTTCAAGTGGGAATTCAGCCATTCTTCTACCGAGGCGCGTGAGCAAGCCCTCGTTGTCGAGGGCGCTCAAGCTGTGCAACGACTCGAGTGCCATTATCAGTGACTCGACCGGTGGCGCGTCCATGAAGTCAAAGTGGAGCAGATCGTTGATGCCCATAGTCTTCAATTGCAAAACTGTCGTCGCGAGATTCGTCCGTTGAATCTCCGGCACCGGAGTCGGTAGCATCTCATCTCTGTAAGCTCTCTCCGTGTAAAGCCTGTAACATTTTCCTGGTCCGGTTCTGCCAGCTCTGCCGGCTCGTTGCTTAGCCGCCGCTTGGCTGATCGGCGTCACGATAAGGCTGTCCATTCCCGTCTTAGAATTGTAAACTTTCTGCTTGACGAATCCCGGATCCACGACGTAATATATACCGTCGATCGTTAAACTCGTCTCGGCGATGTTGGTCGCGATGACGACTTTACGGGATCCTGGAGGTGCCGGTTCGAATATCCGTGTTTGCATTTCTGACGGAAGAGCCGAGTAAACCGGGAGAATGATGAGCTCGGGAACGTCGGGACCGAGAGACTTCATGCGCTCGTATAAGATTTCACACGCGGTATCGATCTCCTCCTGACCGGTGAGAAAGAGCAATATATCTCCGGGTGGCTCGCGCAAATGTATCTGCATAACGGTGATAAGTGCGGCGTCCAAGTAATCCGTTTCCGGTTCTTTCGTGTACATAACCTCAACCTCGAAGGTACGACCGGGTATCGTGAATATCGGGGCTTCGAAGAAGTACTGGGAGAACTTGACGGCGTCGAGAGTCGCACTGGTGACGATCAACTTGAGATCGGGTCTTCTGCCAACTGCCTGCTTCAAGAGGCCGAACAAAACGTCAGTGTGGATCGTCCTCTCGTGAGCCTCGTCCAACATGATGACCGAGTACGTCTTCAGATCGAGATCCATCAGACACTCGCGCAACAACATACCGTCCGTCATGTACTTTATGTTGGTCTCCGGACCCGTGCAATCCTCGAAACGAATCGTGTAGCCGACTTCTTGACCCAGACGACAACCAAACTCCTCGGCGACTCGCTTCGCTACCGACATCGCGGCGACTCGTCGCGGTTGCGTGCAACCGATTTTTCCACGCGCCGTGAACCCAGCCTCCGCGAGATACTGGGTTATCTGGGTTGTTTTGCCAGAGCCGGTTTCTCCGATGACGATCAGTATCTGATTGTCGGTGACGGCCTTTACGAGATCGTCGCGTAGCTTGTAAATCGGTAGACTCTGACGTTGCTCGAGCAACGTCAAATTCGTTTTCTTGCCGAAACTCGATTTTTTACCACCGATCACGTGTTTCTTCCATTCCGGTAGATCTTGAGTTTGAAGACCGATACCGCGCATGTTGGAGGCGAGAGTGCGACTCTCGGCCTCGGGTAGCGGATCGATCCAATTCTTGTTGAGTCCCGTAGGCACAGAGTCCATTTCTTGCTCGCGTTGGAGCATCTTCTGTTCTCGCCTTTCCTTAGCGAGAGCGCTTTGCATCATGGCGGCTTGAGCGAGGGACCCGTCAGGATTTTTGACGATTCTTACGGGACTGAGATCACCGAGAGCTCGACCGTGTCCGTGAAGGAACGGTGGCTCCTCCTCGACCAACTCTATCTCCACGTCTTCCTCCTCATCGTCCTCGCGCGGCAAGATTCCCGTTTCCGTGTCGAATTCCGGAAGCTCGCTACGGTCGATACACGACGCTGCCAACATCTGTTTGATCTCCCATTTCTCGGGCGACGAGAGCCTCTGGACGCGCTTCCTCGAGTACGTCTCGTCCTCGTCAACGTTACCCTGGAGATCGAGCAGGGTGGTCGGCCTGTCAGGATTTCGAAGATGCTTCTCGTCCTCGTCGTGCTTGGCGATCGAAACGACAGGATTCAAATCTCTTCCGGTCTCCTGATCCACGTCTTTCATGCTCAGCGACACCTTTTGACCACCCACGCTCAATACCTTCACCAATACTCGCTGACCGCGACTGACGACGTCGTTCGCCGCTGCGACACGACCCTCTCGACGAAGCTGCGATATGTGCACCAAACCCTCCCACCTGCGACGCAAACCCTCCAATTGCACGAAACAACCGAAAGGCACAATGTTCGCCACTTTCCCGGTGTAAATCTTGCCAACTTCTGGATCGGCGGAGACTTCCTCGGCCGGCGGCGATTCCGCGGCCTCTCTTCGTCCGTGCCTTGGACGATCGCGAGATTCTCGCTTCCGATCGCGACCCCGCGATCGTGATCGTCCCCGCGAACGAGCGCGCTTGCGATGGGAATCGCGCGAGTGCGAATCGTCGCGCGATCGAGAGCTCCGACGTTTTCGCGAGCGCGATCTGCGGCGGGATCGGCTACGCCGGTCTCGCGATCGACTACGCCTGTCTCGCGATCTGCTTCGCTTATCTCGTGATCGACTCCTCTTGCGATCCTTTTTTTCCGTCTTTGCTGGAGATTCTTTGTCTGCTTTGGATTCCGCCGTGCCTCTGGAATACGACGGAGCAGAGGCTTCCAGAAACGCCATCGCGTCGTCGAAGCCGTTCTCTTGTTTGTCCTCCGTCGGAGCAGCTTTGGCCTCGTTGGGAATCGCCAGGCCTGGAAACTTATTGGCCAAATCGTCGTGCTTGTCGAGACGGCTTCTACCTTTGGACGATATCTTTACCGGCTTCATGTGCTGTATTATCCGTAAAAGGTTGGATATCAGCGAGTCCTGTCGAAAGGAATGGACGTTAGTCGACGAAACAGGGCAAAGGGAACTCGAATAAAGCCTTCTTCGTACGAACCGAAAATTCAGCATCATTTTCCAACAGGACTTTCTTGAAATCCTCAAAAGTATTGTTCTTCTCGGCCAGGTGAATGATGAACTCGGCTAAAAGGTACGTCGATCAGAATACGGCGTTTTAGAAAGAAAAAATAGGATTGAAGGAGAACACTATGAAACGCAGATAGGTTATACGTTACCCAAGTCTTTGTCGTTCAGTGACAGATGGTTTTCCAGTTCCGTGCATATTTTCGAAACGAGGGAGAGATGCTCCAACTTGGAGACCTCATCGAGCTCCATTTTTCCCTCTGCAGTTGATTGACGAATTTTACAGAACCGGGTCACTAAATTCGAGGATGTAAACACACGTTTGCATCTCAGAGATGCATCGTCGCGTCGAGAAGTTTGCTCAAACGTCCGCTAGGGTGGCGTTACTGTCGCGTGTCAAAAGCCGACATGTGCCTTATTTTTTTAAGTATAAATATGAAACAAAAATTTGTCATTCGAACAATCCTTTTCAATTAGTTATTATTTCAACAAATACGCACTATAATCACAATGAGATAAATAATATTCGTTAACGAATTATTCCTATCAGCAGTGACTAATTAATAAATTCCCATCAGCGATAATTGCAATGGTAACAAAACAAAAAGTGCATTGCAGTAGACGTTTGTTTAATCAATTAATCGTCTTTAACCCAACTATGAATAAAATTAAATTCTCGACCCGAATACATAGGTCGTTTAAACAACCGGGTAATTCACTGATCAGTCCGTCCAAAACGGCCATATTGCGGTCGAGAACATTCGAATCTGTATTAGGAGCTCCTAAGCATGAAGGGAATATTGCGCGAGAGTGGATTCCTCCTCGCATCTTCTATGCACCTGATACGCCGAGGCCAGTGCTGCCGCGGCCGTCGTGTGACGGCACGCTCGCACCGGGCGCACTGCGGCCGAGAAAAATTTCAGCCCGCATCCGGAGTACAGAGGTCGCGAGAATGTCACGCACATCGGGTGCCTGCCGACATTGCCGTCCGCTTGGTATGTACGACGCGTTCGGTCGGCGCAGCCGCCATGGCGAGTCGCAAGATGGCGTTAGCTCAGTAGTTCGTCGCGAGTGCTAGGAGTAACTCCTTCGTTCTCCTGCTCTCCCGATTCGAACCGAGTTTCCAGTGTCCAAATTCACGACGCCAAGGATATCGGTACGTTTAAAAATTAAGAAAAGATTAACCCTTTGGTTAAAGTGTAATTCGATAAAAGACGATAAACAAGGGTTGCTTTGTAATTTGATTAGTTTTAAATTAATGTCCTCGGACCTCGTTGCGATAAAAGCAAAGAGTTGAAAGCCCGCGGTTTAAAAGCAATTTGTTGATAACGGAAAATGTATTCGCGACCGTCCGCCATGTTCTCTCGTCAAAACACCCCCACGATTCTCGATCGTAACGGAAAACGTATAATTTTGTATTTGCGCGTTTAATCGAAAGGTCGTCGCGTTCGAGTCGCAAGGGCAAAACCTCGATGCGCTAAATAAATCGAGTCGCTAGAAACAGAAGAGAAAAACAGTGAAAAAAAAGTCTAAAGTTTCGCGACGGTCTCGGTTGTCATGGTAATCGAGGCGTCTCCTTTTCACCCCCAATTGCATTTGCCTCCTGCGCCCTCCGACTCCGCCGATAGCCTTGCGACGAATCCACCCCCGCGTCGGTCATCAATGAGACGAAAATGTATGCGTATCGTCACCGTCAACTGTTCGCTCGGAAATCGGATTTTTCACGAGCACATTCGTGCGCGCGGTCTCTCGACGCGACGCATTTCTCATTTGAGGTTACCGACGCATCAGCGCGACACGGTGAATCAAAGGATAGGAAATTAAAAAAAAAACGGGTCTCGTGAAATTTCGGGCGAGCCAAAAAATTCGCGCGCATAATAATAATAACAATAATAATTGTTCTCGGTGCACTTGGTGCGCGTTGGCGGGAGAGAGGGAGCGCGAGCGAGAGAACGCGATACATTAGTAGAGGGAGAAAAAAGTGTGGCGCGGAGTCTCGTGGAGCGCAGTTGAAATACGTGCGCGCGCAGGTGGCGCGACGTCTCTCGCGGTGCGTCAGAATCAGTGACTCTTGTCTCCTCGCCCGGGAGAGAGAAACGCGCGATCGTCGCGAGAACCAGCGCCTCGCGAGACCTCCTGAGAGACAAGAATAAAAGATCGAGAATATAAAAGGGAGCGAGAGAGCTCGTCGAGAAAGAATAGAAGGAAAAATCGAGAACTCTTTTCGTGTCGCTCTACAAGGCGGAGCACACGAGCGTTACTCGAGTTAGGGCGCGCGCGCGCCGGTTTTCCCGAATCCCCGTACAGAGAAATCCGACACTTTTTTTCTCACTCTATTTCTCTCTCTCTCTCTCTTTTTTCCTCCCCGTTTCGCTTCTCATCTGTCAATACTCGTTTGGTCGCGACATCGTGTGTGCTCCACCGATGACGTGAAATTTGTGTACACAAATCCTCGCGGGTGAGTCGAAAGCTCTCGTTTTTAATTTTTTCATCCATCTCCGCTCGTTCGTTAGGAGAAAAGCTCGCGCCCGGTGGACCCATATTGAAAAGACTTTTCTCGTATTCGTACGCGAGACATCGATATATACACCTCGCTCGAGTTTCGTGAAAGCGGAGGGCGGTTTCGCAACGACCAGTCTCCTTTTTTTCCCCTCCCTTTTTTTTTATGCCAACCCCGTCGTGACGAGTTCGCAATCAGGAATACAGTGTCGTTTTTACCTATGATCAAGTGAGGTGAAAAACAAAAGAGGAAAAGAGGAAGAAGAAAAAAAGAAAAAAAAGAAGCGAGAAGGGTCAGCGGCGGGAGGAAGCGACGTGGGAAAACAACCGGAAATTGACAGTGACGAAGGGAAAAACGAGGTGTCGCCGTACTCGGGGGTGGGTTATGGGGCCGAGAGTAACGTGTCGGCTGCTGCGAGCCTTGTCGACTCCCGTTGTCATCCTCGCTCTTATACTCGGATCGCTATGCACCACCGACGCCTTCTCCGTTGATGGTCAGTAAAAATCTTTTTTCATTATTTTTTTTTTTTCGTTTCAAATAAGAGAAACTACTTCCGTCCCAAAAGCCCGCATAGTTTCTCTTTTGATCCCCTATAGCATGAGTTCGTGCACGAGAGAAACAGAGAAAGAGAGAAATGGAGATGTTGGTCTCGCACGGCCCAAGAGAGCGCCTCCGCTCGCGATATTTGTTGTCAATACGAAGCGAGCGCTCGGGGGAGCTTTTTCGCGCGAGTCGCGAAGGTGGCGCTAAGGAACGCAATCTCTACGCCTCTTCGCTACCCCCCACCAACACCCAACCCTCCTATAACGCTCTCTTTCCAGGACCACCTCGCTTTTGACTCCTTTTCTTTTCGCTCCTCGACTTTTCGATGACGCGGCAAAATTTCGTTCTCCCCGCGATCCTTGTACGCCCGCGTACATATATTTGCATGTATAAATCCTGATATTACGTTCACTTCGCGGAAAAAAAATCCTTACGCGTTTAAATGCGTTTAACACCGATGAGAATCCTTATAGTCGCGTACACACACGGACTGTTGTTATCTTACCTCGTTTACTAGAAATATAATGCGTGTTATATTTATGAATTTATAAAATTATCATTATTATATTTAGACGTGAAGGATCGTACCTTGAAGATAAATCCATCATTTAGTTCGCTTTGCACTTTCCATTTCTAGGGAAAAATGTCGAAAAAATATTGTAGAAACGTTTTTCACTTTTGCTCAGTCTAATTTTGCCCTTTCGGCAAAAACTCGGGCATATTCGTAATCGGCAGACAATTTCCGATTAAATAGACCCTTTTAATTGTTTTAAAGCGGAAAAAAATTTTTTTGCCTCTCCGGCCACTTTTCCGAAATCTCGAAAATCACGAAATTTAAAAAGGTCGTAGAGTGAGCTTCTTATATGCTATTGAGATTTATTTGGTGTGTTTGGAAAAGGTTTTTGCCTGACTTAAATAATCGCGTTGGATTCGTATCGATATCTCTCATAGTTTTCCCGGAAAGTCCACTTGAAAAATGGCTAAAAAAGAGGCAAAGGGGTATGTATGGAAAATTGGGAAAAATCGATGGTCCAAATTTGAAATTCTGCCAAAAATCGATAAATCATCGGATTTCAATGATTAAAAAGAAGAGAAAATCATAACGAAGAGATTAAGCACAGCGTGGAGTGGCAAATCCTAAAGGAAAAAAAGTTATCGATGATTTAGTGAAAAAACTTTTTTTGTCCAAAAATCGAACAAAAATTTTCATTTTTAATATTTTTTTAAATAGTCCATTTCGATATAATTTGATCCCCTGAGCACGAATCTACCATTCATTTCCCCGAAAACCCAAAATTTCTATGAAAAAATCACAAAAAACTCTAAAAACGCGTTTTTCTTCGCTTCGTGCGGTGCTTTCAACGAAAATTCGATGATATTCGTAATCAGCAGAAAATGTTCGATTAGACATACCCTCCAAACTATTTCAGAATCGACAAAAAAATAATTCGAACTTCAGACCTCGACGTATCGAAGCCTTCTCTGTCCGAAAACGAATTCACCACCCACCTCCTCGGTATAGCTTTTCACAACAATAATTGACATTAATAATTCAAAATAACATCGTTAGCATTAAATTCGAATTCGAGAGAGAACACACCTAGCCGGCGAGTCATAGCACGAAAAAAAAAACAAAAATTTCCTTCCACAATTGCGAACGGTTGCCTTAATGGGTCGTTGAGTTTTTATGGGAAATTGTCTCCGAAGATGGTGCCTATGATAAACCGACATGCTATATATCGGTTTAACTATAACCGGCCAACGACCACGACCTCGGAAATAACATTTTGCCTTTTCGAGCATCATTTTTTTCTCTTCGTGCCAGACTGTGTGTATTTACACGCGTGTTCGAATCTGCCATTCGCGCATCGAGACAAAATCGAGGTGTGACGTTTTTTTAGGGTTCCGTACCCAACGGGTAAAACGGGACCCTATTGTTTTCGCTCCTCTGTCCGTCCGTCCGTCCGTCACCAGGCTGTATCTCAAGAACCGTGATAGCTAGACAGTTGAAATTTTCACAGATGTATTTCGGTAGCCGCTATAACAACAAATAATAAGAAATTAAATTAAATGAAAAATTAAGAGGGTTTCCCATACAAAAAACATGTTTTTTGTTTGTTTATTTTTCGGCTAAAATGGTACGAAACCTTTCGTGCGCGTGTCTGACTCGCATTTGGCCGGTTTTTATTTTTTTTCTTTTTCTCTCTCGTGTGCGCGGTTTTCCTCGAAGGAGCCATCGAAACTCCCCCTTCCCTCGTAGTAGGCGAGAACCAGGAGAAAAAAAGGGTCCGAGTTGATAAACTCACGCTACGCTAGAAACCGAGCGAGGGAGAGCTATAGCACACTCGTCCCTTTCTCGTTATTGGGGCAGTAAGACGAAGTCGAGGGAGCGCTCGTTTCCTGGAACTCGCGACGGTTTTTTTTCGCTTCCCTCATATCCCCTCCCCTCAACCTCGTACACTCGACTGCCCGGGGGTCGGAGATCGTTCCGGATAAATAGGAACGATCTCCAATCGTGAACGTTCCCGAGGGACTCGTTTCTTCGTTTTAACACGACAGAACACTTTTTCTCTCTCTTTTTTTTTTGACACGTCTAGCCCGAGTCACTTTTTTCGTCGCACTCTGTTCGAGTCGAGCATTTTTGTGAAAAGCTCGAGACACGATCGTTGACAAACATTCTCATTGATCGCGGAAGCTCGATTTCTGGTTTGTTGATCCAACGCGCAATAGACTGATGAGAAAGGCTACGAGGAATGGGAGGGGGGCGGGGGGGGGGGGGGGGGGGGTTCCATTCCCCGCGGGGGGGGGGTTCTCTCGGCCGCCCCCAAACCCGAATAGCGTTCCAAAATCCCACGACTTTTCCGAAACCACAACCATCGGGACGTAAGAAAGTCGAACCCAAACACAGTACGCGAACAACCTCA
>JAPYZJ010001341.1:0-28484 GCA_030522765.1 Ophioninae sp. B BG-2022a | reverse complement strand
AATATATTTGACTTACTGAAATAATTTTTTTAACAAAATGAGTTGTAATTGCATTAGATTGAAATCGTTAGGAAAACATTTGGGTTATGACAGGTGTTTTTTTTTGGATGGATGTTATTGACACAACTAGTAAATTCTTAATATCGTCCCCCCACGTTATCCTAATATCGTCCCGGGGACGATATTTGGAAGTCCGTCTTATCAACAAGGGTATTTCCTGTATTTTTTAAAATATGTTTTTCTTTTATTTTTTCGATACCAAAGTCAAAGTTGTGGGATAATGAATCAATGATAAAAAAAAACGGTTTAAGATGTAAGAGCCAAAAAAATGGGTTACGAAAAGGCAGTAAAGTTATTTAATGTTCTTAATGTATTTAATGTTCTTCTTTGATGTAAGTTATGCAATGATTTAATGAAAGGCTGATTAGATATCATTATTATTATGATTAAAACGTTATTATTGTTAAGAATACAATTTAAGTTCAAGTACTGATTAATGTGATCTCAATATCGTTCCCGGAACGAAATTAGGTGCTCGGTTTTAGGTTTTAAGATTTTCCACTTCATTATAAAAATGATTCTTAAATAATTAAAAACAAAGTTATCGAGTTATTGTTTATTTTTAATAATGAAGAAGTCTCCTTGCTAATCATTGTTGTTTAATTTATTTTTCTACTTGCAATATTTTCGTTTCTACAATGTTTTTACAAAAAGGGGACGATATTTGGCGACTGTACCTTACCGATTCCTACAAAAATTTACAAAAAAAAAACCGAATCCCAACCTGCTCAATCAAACCCAGACAAACAAAACGAAATACACTTTCACAAACCCAAACGCCCATCTGAAAATCCAAGCACGCCTCCTGAACCCAAACAAACCCAAAGACCCCTCCGGAAACTTCAACAAACCCAAACACCCCTTCCGGGACCAAAACAAACCCAAACACCCCTCCCGGGACCCAAACAAACCCAAACACTCCTCCCGGGACCCGAACAAACGCAAACATCGATCAGAAAACTCAAACAAACCCAAACACCCGTCCGAAAACTCAAACACCCGTCCGAAAATCCAAACAAACCCAAACAAATCCAAACATCGATCAGAAAACTCAAACAAACCCAAACACCGTCTGAAAATCCAAACAAACCCAAACACCGTCTGAAAATCCAAACAAACCCAAACACCGCTCCGGGAACCCAAGCAAACCCAAACACCTCTCCCGGGGCCCAAACAAACCCAAACATCGATCAGAAAACTCAAACAAACCCAAACACCCCTCCGGAAATCCAAACAAACCCAAACACCCTTCCCGGGAACCCAAACAAACCCAAACGCCCCTCCCGGGACCCAAACAAACCCAAACACTCCTCCCGGGACCCGAACAAACCCAAACATCGATCAGAAAACTCAAACAAACCCAAACACCCCTCCGAAAATCCAAACAAACCCAAACACCGCTCCGGGAACCCAAACAAACCCAAACACCCCTCCCGGGACCCAAACAAACCCAAACACCGATCAGAAAACTCAAACAAACCCAAACACCCGTCCGAAAATCCAAACAAACCCAAACACCCTCCTGGGACCCAAACAAACCCAAACATCGATCAGAAAACTCAAACAAACCCAAACACTCGTCCGAAAATCCAAACAAACCCAAACACCGCTTCGGTAACCCAAACAAACCCAAACAAGCTAAAAAAGATAAAAGTGAACGCGCATTGCCAAGGACAACGCCAATTCGGAGGCGCCGATGCCATCGGACATTTATCCGAAATTCCGAGCCGCGAGGGAAACTCCCGTTGATATTTTTACTCGGTGGAATTGATTCACCGGACTATTCTGTGCGCGCTCACGATATAAATCCGATACTTATATATGTGTGTGCAGCTTCGAATTAGCGAGCGAGCCCCCGGCCCGGTTTGACGAAACGCGACCACGGAAAATGTCCGGTATGCAAACAGAAAGAACGCGAATATCTCGGGACAGGAGTGCCGTCCGGTTTATTCGCGTTTGCGTGGGTGAAGACCGTAAATACCACGAGAGATTGCGGACATTCTATATATACAAAAACGCGTAATTCGTCATCAACCCTCCGCGTGCGTTGAATCGAATATCTACCACCTTTTAAGATCAGATTTTACGACTCACGAAAAATCATCCCGTCATCGTACAAACGACGATTTATCAAGGGATGGCAAATACTCGAAGAATTCTGTTTTTCCTTATTTTTTTCCTTATCGATCAGTTCTTCCGAAAGACTGGGGAATTTTGAGATTTTTTTTACTTTGAGATTTTTACTCCTCATTTTGATTCGTGCAATCAAAAGTATATATTTTATTAGCAATTTTATTCAATTAATTCAAAAATTGGGAAAATTGTGGAAGATTTGTTTGGGTTTTGTCGAATAGTGAAAAAAAAGTAAAAATCATAAAATCGATCGAAATCGTCAAAAACTCAAACCGATCGAAATCGGCATAAACCGAAACCGATCGAAATCGTTAGAAGCACGAAAACGAAAAAAAAAAAGAATCGAAAAAAGAAAATATCCGTATTGTTTATTCGTGGTGTCTTCGTTGAGCTGTTTTCTTCGGCAGTCCTCGTGATCGTTGTCGTCAATATCGCGGGGCGGAAACGCGGGGGAGGCAACGCGTCTTGGCATAGCATAAAGGTGACTCTCCGCGACGAGGGCCTCCCATATGCCACTTAGCGTCAATACAGCGCGTCCGGATTCTCCAAATCTTTGATAAGCCGTTCTGCCGATTGTTTTTCTTTTTCTTCTTTTTTTTGACTGTTTGGGTTCGGGATCGACGCGATCGGAAAATCCGTGCTTTTTCGGTGATTCTTTTCAACCCCCTTAAACCTCTCCGTACTTTCTTATTTTCCTCCATTTTTTTTATTTATTTTTTTTTTTTCGTTAATTAAAAAAAAATGGAAAATAAATCGTAGCCGAAATTTTGGTGCTTCGAGAATTCGCGTGTGCCGATCGAACGAAAAAGTGCCGTAATTCCGGCCGATTTTACGGGAGTTCAAAAATGAGACCGAAAAAAGTGAATTTTTTGGTAATCATCGCCAGTATCGTCGTCGTCACGATCCTCCGAAAAGTCAACGCCTTTCCTTCCGATTTATTCGACCTCGATCAACGAACCGATACGAAAAATGCGCCTTCTCACATCGTTGATCTCCTGGATGCGGAAAATAACAATGACGTCACACGCCTCGAGGAAAACCTCGAAAACTTGCAAAAGGTCCGTGCATCGATGCACCGCCACGCTCATCATCATTGATCCAGCGTACCCTCACCTTCTGACTTTCGAATGCCAATTTCGGTTTTGGCATTGAAAATTGGCGGGATTAGCAAAAACGGCAAGAATTGCAAAATTGTCAAAATTGTAAAACGTCAAAATAAAAATTTGTAAACTTGTAGAATTGTTAAAACTAAAATTACAAAAATTGTGAAATTTGCAAAACTGTAAAACTGTGAAAATTGTAAAATTGCCAAAATTGTTAAATTATGTAAATTGAAAAATTGTCAAAATTCTAAAATTGTCAAATCGTCGGAACAAAAAAAATGTTATAATTGTTAAATTGTCAAAACTAAAGTTACAAAAATTGTAGAATTGCGAAAAATGTAAAACTGTAAAAATTGTCAAATTACCGAAATTGTTAAATAATGTAAATTGATAAATTGTCAATATTCAATCGTCAAACCGATCAATCAAAATAACAAGAAAGAAAACCCAAACAAAGATCAAGTCAGGATTGGAAACGAATATTTCGTGACGGGCTGATGAAATTTGCAGATTTTCGGAATCGGCGGGCACACGGAAAACAGATCAGAGGTTCGAAAGAAGATACCGCCTCAATTCATGATGGAATTGTACAACACGATCGCGGATTCGAGCGGGGTGGCGCATGGAAAAAATCCCTATAACGCGAAAGTCGTGCGAAGTTTCATCGAAAAAGGTATTTATGAAAAATTCAACATTTTTCGAGACGACAAATAAAATGCCTAAAATAAATAAAAGCAAAAACAAACTCAAACAAACCCAAACAAACAAAAGAATAATTAGTTAAAAACGAATAATTAAAAGGGCGTAATTAAGCAAGACAAATGAAGGTTAATTAAGATTCATTAATAAAGATTCGTAAATTTATCGGAAATTTCCAGCAACAATAAAAGCCAAGATGAAGCGCGTGTTTTTTCAAGCATGCACGGATTTTTCCGAGCAAGATCAGAAACAAACAGATCTATTAGATGAACCGTTAGATCTTCGACGATCGCGCGCGCGTCCAATAAAAGTTTCAATTACACGTATATTTCAACTGGAACGTGCATCAATTTGGAATCGCGAATCCGACGCAATTGACAAGATCAATGTCAACACCAGAGGACGTATCAATTGATGTAACGATTCATTTGTTGACGTTTGAGCAAAAGTTTAAATTACAACAATTTGAAATGTAGTTTTAAATACTTTTTAATTAAACATAAATTGATTGTTCAATTAAATGTAAATAAACTTGAATTTCATTTTTAATTAAAGTTCAAATTAAATGTTAATTAAAAAAATTAATAAGACGGGTTTTCGCGAATTTTAAATTTGTATTAAAAAATCGTTGATAAATATGATATATTTATAACATAAAATTGATCGTCGCAGAAACCGAATTCTCGCACCTGTACCTCTTCAATATATCCGGACTGGAGATAAACGAGTCCGTGCTAGAGGCCGAGTTGCATCTCTATCGGAAACGCGCCTCTTACAGAGTTATCCACCCGACGATACTCACGTCGCCGTATTATCTGGTATTTTCATATTTCATCAATATATTTTTCACCTAGCGTCCCTAACCTCACTTTTTCAAACCTTCCATTTCCAACTACCGATTTCAATCCTCCGAACCTTCTTTTCGCCAACTACGAACTTTATTCCAGATTAGAGTTTATCAAGTCTTGGAGGGCAAAAGCATCAACGAGCCCGAACTTCACAAACTCCTTAATGTTCATTACGTCGGCGCACACGCTTCCGGCTGGCAGGTAAATTTTATTAATTTTTATTAAGGATTCTTTTTTTGTAGGAAATAAAATTCAAATTGTTCGATAACATTTTTTAAAATAATGAATTAAAAAATTTAGAAATAATTATTTTATGTGGAATAATTTATTATTATTTTATTTTCAATTATTTGAATATCTTTGAATAAACAATTATTGTGGATTATTTAATTTACCCAGATAAACCCAAACAAATAACACTTATTATTATTTGTCAAAATAACTATTCGATTTTTAACAAATAATTATCTCCAAAAATTAATAAAGTGTATTTTTTTGTTGTTTCATCTTTTTATTTATTATTTTGCCACATTTTTTAAAGTTAATTCATTCGTATTTAGAAATATTCCAAATATTCCAAATTGAAAAAATGCGATTTATAATAATTATTTTTTCTAAATTATTCATAATTAATTCTGAGCGTTGAATATGGATTGGATTGAAACTCGAATTGAATCTCGGACATATTTCGTATTAACTCGGCAATAAAAATTGGCGTTTGAAAAGATTGTTTAATAAATAAATAAATATATATATATATATATATATATATATATATATAAACAAAAATAGGTGTTCAACGTGAAGCAAGCAGTTCTCTCGTGGTTTTCGGGGGTTCCTAACCTCGGTCTCCTCGTGACCGCTTCGAACCTCTTCGAGGACGAGGTTGCCATTGAGTTTTCACGGAGAAGGGATTATCACGGTAGCAAGCAACCGATTCTCGTGTTGTTCAACGACGACGGTAGTTTACCCTCGAAATCCGAAAAAGTCGATTCTCGTTATTACACTTACGAAAAGGAGGAGATGAATGAAACGGGAGAAAGCGAGAATGCCGAGAGGTCTCGTAGTAGAAGATCGGTATCAACGGCGAGTCCACTTCCGTTTTCACAAACCGATCTCACGAAAGAATACAGTCCGGGAAATCAACAGGTAGATGGCGAACCGGAAGTCTTTCGAAGAGTGAAGAAAATCGATGATGAAATTCCAGCCGATTTATTCGACTCATCGAATTCCGAAGACGATCGTGAATCGATCGACCGGAAGCGCGATCGGCGATCGAAAAAATCGGTAAAAATCGGCACTCGAATGGAAAATCGGCACGACGATCGGGGTTCGAAAAAATCGGCAAAAATCATAACACCGATTCGAAATCGGCAAACTCTCTCGTCGATGGACATTTACGAGCGCGCGATGTGGCGCGAATCGATGAAAAAGAAGATCGTTAAGAAACATTCGAAACTTGTAGAATCGATGGATCAAAGGCGCGAAAAACGTTCTTTCGAGATAACGGATAACGAGGAAGAAGAGGAATCGAAGAGTGAATCGAAACCGAAAACAAACACGACCGAGTGCGCAAGGCACGAGCTTTACGTTAATTTCAAGGAGATCGGTTTGTCCTCCTGGATAATAGCGCCGATCGGATACTCCGCTTATCACTGTAAGGGAACTTGCGACTTCCCTCTCAGCCAGGATCAACAACCGACGAATCACGCAACCGTGCAAGGTCTCGTTCACAAAATGGGCATTCGGGACGACGTCCGCACGCCTTGCTGCGTTCCCACCAAACTCCTGACAACCTCAGTCCTCTACTTCGACGAACATGACAACGTCGTTCTCAAAGTTTACGCGGACATGGTCGCCGATCGTTGTGGATGTCGTTAAAAAACCCATAACCCCCATAAGAACCCATAATCCCCATAAAAACCCATAATCCCCATAAAAAACCCATTACCCCCACAAAAAAACCCATAACCCCATAAAAAACCCATAACCCCATAAAAAACCCATAATCCCCATAAAAACCCATAATCCCCATAAAAACCCATAATCCCCATAAAAACCCATAATCCCCATAAAAAAACCCATAATCCCCATAAAAAACCCATAACCCCCATATAAAACCCATAACCCCATAAAAAACCCATAACCCCATAAAAAACCCATAACCCCATAAAAAACCCATAACCCCATAAAAAACCCATGAACCCCATAAACCCCCGAAAAACCCATGAGACCCATAAACGCTCCTGAAAACCCCATAAACACCATAAACCCCATAAACTTTCCTAAAAACCCCATAAACCCTATAAATAAAAACCCATAACCCCCCCAAAAAAAGAACAAACCCATTGGTGGATAAAAACGTCGGTGATTGAAATATCGGGCGATCGCACTTTAGTTGTACATAAACTGTGACGACATTCCCGGACTAGAGGAGAGTCCAAAATTTATATTTTTGAGCTGTGGTATTTGCGTTCTGGGGTTGCTATTTGGCAATTGAATTAGAATTCAATAATATGAAAAGAAAATGAGAAGTAGTCGAGAGAGAGAGGGAGAGAAAGAATATAGCCCTAAATTGTACATATACTTCGTAGTTAATATTATTGTTTTATTATGAATATTTATATGCGGTTTAAGCGTCCAAGTTGAATTATTAAAGATACACATGTAAATGCCTAAAAACTATTTCGTTTGTTTGTTTCCACGTATCTTTTTTCAGCAGAAACGACAACCTAATCCGCGCCATCTTAAACACGCGCCAATTCGATAAAGCGTACACTTCACTCAACGTAAAGCGTATCTCATTCGCGTGGGTTTTACGTATTTTCATACCGGGCGTTTCCAAATTTGGACCCGGGATGCATTTCCCGGCATTCCGTTCTCAAATACACGAATATTTGCGTATACGCGCGTACGCGACGATAACGAGATTCCTGACTCGTCAGACTCCCAAAAAGTTCGCGTTGTGCGAGTTTCGAATTAAAAAAAAAAAAAAAAACTCGTTTATGTCGACTCACGAAGAAATCCTGCTCGTTCTCTTCACGGGTTTCTCCATCCGTAATGTTTGTTTCTAACCTCGTCGACGCTTCGACCCAACTCCACGATTTGAGGTTAACCGAGTTATCCAAAGTTCGGGGGAGAAGGAATTAATCGGAAAGCTCGCGACATTAAACTCGAGTTTAACTCGAGTTAACCGGAAGTTGAAGCGAAGCTTCAGCCCGCGAAGAATTTCACTTTGTTCCACGTTCACAAAACCTTTCGATTCTCACGAAACTCATATCGAAAAGCTCCGATTCAAAAAGCATTTTTTTATTTCACTGAAGAAAAAATACTTCCAACGATCGCGGCGAAACGAAAATCACAAGACAGACGTTTGTAAAAAAAATGGTACTGCGAAAAGTCGAAGTCTGACATCAGCGCGTTTAGTCGGCGCGGCGGCCAGGAAAAGCTCGTGAAACGAGATGCTGCTCGGTCGGTAAAGTAGAAATCGCTCGCCGAGTACGCGAAATATTTACCGAGCCGAATATTCATTGATAACTCGAAAAAATATCGAATAATGATTGAATTTATAATAACAGGGTAGAAAAATCGTTTTTCGGGTTTGTTTGGGTTTAAAAAAACGAGAGCGTTCGTCGAGTCATTTTTGGGTTTCGCGTCCTATGCTCTTCACGGTACGATCGCGTCGTCATGGAAACTGGTCGCAAACATCGAACCGCGTAAAAGTGGTTGAGTCGATCCCCGCGTGACACACGTGTTTTCAACAATCCGTTGAGTGTTCGCTCCAACCCAAACAAACCCAAACAATCCGCGGCATTCGCGATCCCCGAACTTCCGATGGATTGGAGCTCGGATCTTGAAGTCGCCTCGAAAAAGGTACTGGAACAATCGTTTATCGTTCACACTTCCAATTGACTTCCGCCATTGTTTTTATTTCACTCTCGGACGCGTCAAAACACTCCCACTCACTTTTCCCAAAACCCAAATAAACCCGAATTTACGAATAATCGACGATTCGATTCCCCAAATTGTCGAATCCCCAGTTAATACCGAGATTGGGAAGGAGGGCGGCTCAGAACAATGGAAACGAGGACGCGCGATCGGACGACGATGCTTTGGACAGCCCTGGATCATTTTCCTCCGGTAAATCGGCCAGACAGACGAACTTACCGGTGGCGCCACCTCGTACCCGAAAAACCGGATGGGGCGACGAATTAAAGAGTGGAAAGTGAGTTACGCAGCCAACTTCACGAAGTTTCGCAAATTTTGATTTCACTCGGCTAATTTTGCGATGAAATTAGCAGCTTGTGCAGAAATCGACTATTTATTTATACATTTATTTTTCTTCGTTTCTTGCAGAACAAAAGTCGCGAATCTCATCGAACAGTGAGTAAAAAATAAACCGTGGACGATTCAACGTCCCCCGATATGTCCGATTTCGCTAATGTAGATTGTTCCTCAGAGAGCGTTTTAAGCCACGAGAAAACGACGAAGAGGATGATGGTAAGAGTCAAGCGTCATCAATTACTTCTCCCGAACCGTATGTAACCAAGGGCGACAGTTATTACAAAAATTATTGTCCAAATTATCAACATCCATGAGTATCAGAATTTTTATCGAAAAAATACCGAAATTTGAATGCATTTATTTTACAGTTAATTAAATACACCAAATTAAAGATGGGATGTCAATAAAAAAAGATATTTTCAGAATTTTGTTTCAGTGCACGAAACAAAAATTCAATTTTCAAAACATTTTTTGTTTTTTATTTCGTACGTGAATCTCGTACGTTCCCAACAATCAGAAATTACGATTTCACAACACGTATCGCTGTTGACAGAAATTCCCGTTATTCCGGATTTGGACGAGATTCAGGTCGACACTGGAATGGCCGAGATAACGAACGTAGCTTCGTGAGTATTTTTTTTTCGATTGTCATCCCTGTTGCATTTCGAAATCCCTCTCTCTCGCTACGAAAATCGTTCAGCTGCGACTCCAATATTAAAAAAAAAAAATAAAAAAAAAAAAAACACATTCGTACAATACAGGGTAGGGATAAATCGCGTCGCGGCTTACAAAGAGCTCGATAAGGATTTACTGAGGAACGAAGCATTCGCGTTTCTCGACGGAGTCAATCTGGCGCTTTTGACCGACAAGCTTTATCCGGACAAATCGGTGAGAGAACCGGATGAGACTTGGACCTGGGATCTATTGTTCACCCAAGTGTCGTCGGAACTCAACAGCGAAGCGCAGAGGAAACTCGACCCGTAGGCTCACCTCTCGACCGTTTTTTTTCGGAATTTTCTCTTTTCACTCAATTTGTATACGCAATAAAGGAAATTAATGGTCTGTTTTTTCCAAATGCTTTCCTTTACTTTTTCACCTAACCTTTTTACCAAAATTAATCAATTTCGTTTCGTTCCCCTTAAATTCTTTCAGATTCGTCGAAAACGATCAAAATTGTATTGAAAAAAAGAGGTGACCAAAAAAATGGCATACTGCATTTCGGCAGTGCCTGTATATGGAAGCGACAAATTACCTCGTCTGACCTATTCGATTTGCCCCCCAATTTGGAAATCGCGGTAGTTCGAGGAGCGACGTGAGGACTCGACCGTGCGGGCGTTCGAAGTATTTCCATGGTGCCGAGGCACCATGGAGGGTTCGCAACGCGCAATCGGGAGCCGAACACACAAGCTACTTGAAGCGACCACGTGACAACACCCACTGAGCAGATCTGCCATATAACTACGTTAGCGATCAATGTTCAGCTGTGCCATCACTAGCACACACTTCCAATGTCTAAAACGCGTCCCGTAGTATATAAAGTAAACGAGGTCCGTGCGACCGCTTGTGAGAAACGATTTCCTTCGTTTCAGCATCGAAGCCATCCAACGACGAGATTGAGTACTAAAGTCGTTGATGGACGCTTTACCATCGGCCGATAATCCTCCTCAATATTTACGCGCGGCTACTTATTTTTTGTCCATTAATTAATTCATCAATTTAATCACCGATCGAACCGTTTCATCAGCGATGAAAATAAATCTCGACTGAAATCGCTCGAATTTTTCGTAACGTTGAAACTGCGAGTATTTAATTATGGAAATCCAATTTCATTGCGAATCGTCGATTAGTCCTGTTTTCTGATCTCTGAGGTTCCGGCAGCTGGCTCCATCTCACGGTAAAACTCGAAAAACAGTAACCCATCGAGCTCGAGTTACCGATGGTCGATAACGCAGAAACTCGGTTTATCGACACTTTTATTTACGTAAAATACTCACTTTATTTCGGAAAGCAATTCTAATGCGATTTCAGGAGGCCGGATTCAGAGAACAAGATTATTGATTAGTGAGTACTGATTATCATTAAGTATACCTCATTTTTCATAGTATCGAGATTAATTGTTTGGTAAATGTTGTAAATACGTTGCAATAATTGAATGAAAAAACAATGATGTGTTTTGTTGTGTCAAATCAACGGATGTCCAAGGTAAATGGACATTTTTATGGGCAGCATTAATATTTTATATCAGTCGACTCTCGATCGTGCATGAAAAAGGATCGCACTACTTTTGTTACCCTCCTACATGCCTGTTGTTAATATTTAATCATCACTGAGGCCATTAAAATAACATTGCCACGATCCCACGGACACGAATGGATCGGTTGCATCTTAGAACGCCCCACGAATTCATAGGTTATTCATTGAAGAAGATACGCATCGTGGAACGTTACTCTCATGAAGAACTCGAAATATAAAACGAGACTATTGATCTTCCAAAGTGAAGTGAAAAATTCTTTCTCATCGACCAAACATTTCCACCAACCCAAACAAACTAAACAATCCATTTTATTTGTAAATATACAATACGTTTTTTATGAAAATTAATTTTGAAAAATAATTAAAAAAAAAACGACTTTATTGTTTTCGTGTTGTATACTATTATTATGTATTAAATTTTGGACGATCAGACGCGATATTTCTTTATTAAGACACCAAGTTTGGCAGAGTGTTCATTTTTTAATTCGCTTCACCAGACGTTCGACTAAGTACAAGTACGCGCTCGTTGCAAAAGACGGACGAGTAATCGTACAACTTTCCGAATAACGCCGAGGCGATCAGATCCAAATCAACGAAGAAGTTTGGAAAGACAGCCTGTCTAAAATGGTTGCCAATGGATAGAAAACGTTTCTCTCTCTCTCTCTCTCTCTCTCTCTCACTCACTCGTTCTATCTTAATTCAAATAATTTATTTCCTTTTTTTAAGTAATTCTTCGATGATTTAATTGATTTTTTAACCAGTTTTGGATCATCGTTTTTTTCTGACTTCGAATTTTTTTCAGTATAAAGAAATTGATGATTTCTATCGGTTTGATCATTTCAATGGCTGCGATAATTTTAATAATTTTAATCATTTTGATGATTTGAATGATTTTAATTATTTGAGGGATTTTGATTATTTAAATTGTTCAAATGAATTTGATGATTTTATTGATTTCGATTGTGATCATTTTTGGGTTGAAGCCATTTTCATAGTGACTTCCGATTCTGATTGTACAGTACATGTACGTCGTGTCTCGGCGAAAGGCACTACGCTCCCCCACGAGCCTCAAGTCTCACGTTTCTCAGTGGAGCCTCCGAAAACGATAGAATTTCCGATAACTCGGCTATCGTTCGATCCAGGTGTCAATTGCTCCATCAATTGTCTATGGGAGGATGCCGGAGGTCCATTAGCGAAGGAATCGATTATTCAATACGGATTTGTCATCCCAACGGAAACTTCGTTCCTCCGAGGCATCGAATTTTTTATAGGCATTCACTAACGTTTCTCAATTAAAAAAACGAAATGTATTTGTCATTGAAAAAAAAAAAAAAAAAAAATTAACTCTTAATAAAATGAAAATTTTTAATTGAATTTGAAATTTCAATGAAATTTAATTTACAGTCGACTCAAAAATTGTATTTAATATTTCAAACGGAATAATTGAATCCTCCGAGCGGTCACCCATCCCA
Organism: Ophioninae sp. B BG-2022a; assembly: GCA_030522765.1. NCBI lineage: Eukaryota > Metazoa > Arthropoda > Insecta > Hymenoptera > Ichneumonidae > Ophioninae sp. B BG-2022a. The sequence goes on along the minus strand of JAPYZJ010001341.1, from coordinate 15,632 downwards.
CTGTTGGTCACGTCGCTACACACGAATGCCATTTTTAAATAAATTCAACCTTCCTCGATATTTCAAAGTTCCGAAAACCGTGCGAACGTCATATCAAAATATGCTTCGAACTGCAAGCCCTTTCCATCAATTTCGTTCGAATAAACTCGACTCAGCTTCCCTCCCACCTTCCTGTAACGGCAAGCTTCGGGGCATCGTTTACGAGCGCTGAAGCTTACTATGAATTATTCGTCAAGCGATATCGCGAAATGTAAAACGAGGGGAAGGGGTGGGCGTGTTATATCGAGACTTATCGGCGTGACAACGTTACATATTTCGACCCGACGGAGGGGGAGCAACCTGGCTTTGTCATTTTGGCTAACGCAACGCCGCAAACGTAACATGCCAGTGGGAGATAGTCAGCGGAACAAATCCTCACGATGCAACTTCGATGAAGGCAACGGAAAAATCGGAACATACGGAAAAATAGAAACATTTTTAAAAGTACGACAGAATAACGGGGAAGAAACGAATTAGGTTATGTTTTTATAAAATCGAAAACGAAATACAAATAATCTAAATGAAAATAAAAATAATCAAAATCTTAATCATCAGAATCCAAACCATCAAAATTCAAATCATCAAAATCTCAACCATCCAAATCCGAACCATCAGAATCCAAATCATCAAAATCTCAATCATCAAAACCCAAATAAACAAAATCAAAATCGTCGAAAACGACATCATCAAAATCAAAATCGTCGAAATCAAAATCATCCAAACCATAACCTCAAAAATCCACACGATAGAAATCAAATTCATGAACATAAAAACAATAAAAATGAGAATCTTCAAAGTAAGAATAATCGAAATGAAAATCTTTAAAACGAGAATCATCAAAACATAAATGTTCAAAGTCAAAATCGCGGAACTAGAAGTCATTGAATTATGAAAACGAGCCGTATTCCTGTTTTATCGTCAATTAACCACAAACCTATCGTGTCTTCGGAAGATTCGTACCGTTGGTACGTTTCGATACGAAATTTTTCGGGAGGACGGCAACGTGGATATATTTATCGGTATTCGGGGATTATGGGGGGGGGGGGCGAGAGTGCGAAACGCGCAACGAACTTGGCAGTCCAGCGTGGTCCGCTGTCGCGAGCGCGTCTCTAGCGGCCAAAAGAGTGACTCGTGTATCAGGCGTTGAGCGACTCGTCTTTTCTTCTTTCCACCCACTCCCGATTTTTTTCATTTCTTCATGCATTTGCCGAGTTAACGAAATATTCGATCGAAGTGTCAACGTTTTTTGATGGAAATGTGACATTTTCGTGAGGATGCTGCGATCAGCGAGGTCTATTAAGATCAGACGATAAACGGGTATCAGCGGGTAACAATTGATTAAACGTTTGATGTTTGTCAAACGGTGGTGCCCCTTAGGACGAAATAAGCACGTAGCTATGTTGACACGGAAACATCAAACGCGCTTTGCAGCTGCACCGATTGGTTCCGTTCGACGCGTTTAAGCGCTTGGAGAAAACTCATACGCTCGGTAAATACCTGAATTCGAATTCATTTCCAAAACACTCGCAAAACCACGTCTCACTTTATCTGCGTTTCAAAAATATCGTGTTAGTGTTCATTTTTTAAAAAGTGTTTTTCTAATCTTTTTTTAATCGGTTAGAATGTTTTTAAAATCTTAAAATCGCCCAAAATGTTTTTTGTAATCTTTAAATCGTTCAAAATGCTTTTCCAATCTTCAAATCGCTGAAGATGTTTGTTTTTAATCTTAAAATCGTTCAAAAAGATTTTTTAAAACCGTAAAATTGTTCAAAATATTTTTGAAATATGAGAATCGTTTGATATGTTTTTTTAATATAAAAACCGTTAAAATGTTTTTTAAACCGTTAAATTGTTTCAAATGTTTTTTTTTTAATCTTCAAATCGCTCAAAATATTTTTTCCATCTCATTATCGTTTAAATGTTTTTTTATCTTAAAATCGTTCAAAATGATTTTTTTTAATCTTAAAATTATTAAAAATGTTTTTTTTTATCTGCAAATCGTTGGCACGTTTTTTTTCTTTTAAGCAAAAATTTTTCATCAAGAGCGTTGATCGCACGTTTCGATAAAAAAGCAAGATTATTCCTCCAGCTCGAGAGGATTTCGATGAATCAGGAAATCGATCCGTTGCGGAAGTCTTCCGGTGTAAAACTCGAACGATAAGAATTTTAATCACGCGAAAAAAAAAGAAATCCTCGGAAGGGGATGTTGATAAAAAAGACGATTATGCGTGTCGGGTATCCACCACGAATTTCATTGGGTCAAGGCTCAACGACGAAACTACTGGTCACGAAGCCTATTACGCCTTGAGGCACGTGGGCCCTAAACTAACTTTTCCTGTACGGAATTCTCGGCTGAAGCGTAACTCGTCTCTCAGAAATAAACGTTCTTGTCACGAACTATTTTTTCCAAAAGCCAACGGCATTTTTCGAAAATTTGAAAATTATTCGAAAAATTTTGAAATTTTTTTCTTTCATTTTGAAAATTCGTTAATTATAAGCGGAAAGAATTTAATGAAACTAATTAAACTTATATATCAGTCAAATTAACGAAACCAATGAATTCACAATAATATACTTAGGCATATATTTTTTCTTTTTAAATAAAAAATTATAAAGTTATTCTTTTAACAATACCGAGATCGGAAAAGCACCAATTACGAAGAAGACAAAAGGACATCGTGTTTGAGATTTGTTGGATTGACGGATAAGTGTATTTGCGGGGGCGAGACAATTCGCGGGCGATCTTGCTCCGAGTACGTGCACGCACGGTATTATCACGGGTCGTCGGTGGCGCGCTCTGACGTTCCAGAGCGCAAGTTGTGTCACGCGAACTCCGGTACGTTCATTAATCACTAAAAGACGGTTGCGGCGTTTCGCGAGGAGACGAACAAAACAATATCCCCAAACAATAAACAAACTCTTTTATTTTGTTTTTTATTTTGACATTCGAATTTTTCATTTTTGTTCCGAATTTTGAATTTTGGATTTATATTTTTTGTTTCAAATTTTGAATTTTGAATTTCTATTTTTTGTTTCGAATTTTAAATTTTAATTTTTTTATTTTGATTATTCATTTTTCCTTCTCAATTTTTATTTTCTTTCCCCGTAAATTTTTCGGCCTTAAAAAAACACAAAAAAATGTATCAAAAGCAATAACATTCAAAATTGAATGAAATCTCATTAGTGAATATTACAAATTTTCAAAATGAAGAAAACCAAGTTTCAACGAAATGAAATGGGATTCGTGAAAAAGAAAATTTTTGGAAACACTTCACGAAAAAAAAACAGTTATACAAAGCTTTTACGGCTCTTGTAACTTACGAGCTTTGGAACGAACGTATAACTGAAAGAAAAAAAAAACGTAAAAAATGGTTCACCTCTGTCAATCTGTCAGCGTAGATCTCACGCTCATTCGAAACTTCAGACTCCATGATTGAGCAACGAACTTCGACGATTTTCGACCGTGATAAAAATAAATAAAAAATAATGAATAAAAAAGAGACAAAGTTTTGCTTCGGCAACAGCATTGGATCGTTATTTAAATAATAATAATAATAATATTAATAATAAATGTTTGCGTATATGAGCGTTTATAAATAAAACAATAAATGTTTATAAATATTTGTATAGTTGTAAATATGTACAGTTTGAATGATATTTATATTTATAAAAATTTGGACGAGGTACAATTTATCATTAGCCAGGAAACATATTTCGCTTGATTTGTTTATTTCCACAGGTCAATCAAATCAGACAGGTCAGAAACAAAAGCAAATAAAAACTCGATAGGATTGTCGTATATTTATTTGGAAAAATCAATTTTTTTTATCAATCGCCCATTGACTTTTAACGGAAATTCTGTTTCCAATGAATTTTTCCAAACAGCATTCTGTGAAAAGATCCATAGATTACCAATTTCTTTTTTTGTTTTCTTTTTATCGATGTGTATAACGTATAAATAATTTGAATCGAAAAGGTTTTTTTTCCGTGATGAGAAATGAAATTTAGCTCGTATATCAAACGAATGTAAATCGTTTCGTGAAAAATTGGTGCGGGAGTACACTCGTTATTTCGACGATTTATTTTGGGTGAGACGATTGAAAAGCAATCGTTGGAAATACGAAAAAAATATTGTGCCACCGACATGTGTAGTCGAGCATGAAAACACGATTTTCTTTGCGAAGGTTTCAATCCCAATTTGAAAGTTCTGTTTTCCAATTTTTGTTTTGCAATATTTCTTCAACAAAATTTTTCGAAAAAAAAAAAAACACTTTCGACTGTTTCTTTTTTCATTTTCACTAATAATTTCTATTTTTTAAACCACAAAGCAAAAATTCTTCAAAAAAATTAAAAAACCGTTTTTTATTATTCGAATAAAAAAAATTGTTTTTATTTTTTTAATGCTTTTATATACGAGCTAGGATTTTGAGAAAAGTTTGAAGAAATCGGAATAAAAATAGGATCGAAGAGATTTATCGAGGAAGTCGAAATCGTTCGAAAGCGGAAATGCGTTAAAAAAAAGATTTTTCGTTTTAGTGAAAAGTAGGGGGCGTCGTAATTTAGTGGGAATAGCCGGAAGGGCGGGAGGAATTGAAAACAATGCGAATGACTATTAGCTCCGCGTAGACGTAAAAGTTGAGAGTTTAAGTTTATTTTTACGCACCCTTTTACGAGCGTTGTATTTTCACTGGAGAAAAAAAGGTTTATAATACATTCGAAATTCCATCGGAATTTATTCGTGTTATTTGCCATGTTAATGACACGCGTTACGTGTACGAGGTACTAAAAATGATTGATCGTGAAATTTTCACCTCCGGAAACGGCCCTCGACACTCATTCGTACATACCTACAAGACCATATATTATTAGATGAGGTGACATTGCACGAGGATACGTATTACTGGCACTCTCGTATTTTCGTCGGACATTTCTTATTTTTTTACGATTCTTTTTTCCTTTAGGGCTGGTTGGGGACCACGCTCTATTTTACGATTCTCTAGGGAATGTGCAATTCTCTAGACGTTTGGAAAAGGGGAAGTGGCAATTCGGATATAAATATGAGTATAGGATAAAGGTGGCGTTTTCCAAAAATTTCGAAAAAAAACTGGCGATTTCGTAACGATAAAAAAAATAAGTTTTAGAAACGTTTGTAAAAGAATCGAATCGTCATCAGCCAGTAATATTTTTAGAATGTAATATTATCAGCTAGTCGTGTGTTTCGCAGTTGAAAATTGACAGCCAGTAATTTTAGGTTTTTGTTGAATTTATTGTCTGCCAGTATTTTTTTTTATTGAAAAATCGTTAGCTGTTATTTTTTTAAGTTGAAGAATTGTTAGCCAGTAATTTTTGTTTAAATTGGACACTCGTTAGCCCGTAATTTTTTCAAATTAAAAAATCGTTCAAAATCAATTACAAATCATTAAAAGTCAATTAAAGTCGTTAAAAATCGTCACGAATCGTTAAAAATCGTTAGCCAGTAATTACTTTTTAAAATCGACAAATCGTTAGCCGGTATTTTTTTTTAAATTTGAATATTGCCCTGCAAAAAATATATTCGATACTGGCAGAGTTACCAACCAATGAAATTGCACAAACAACCCAATATTCGGTTACGAATAATTGATGACGATAAAAAAATCGTTGGTCAAGGACGAATCGGTCGTAATTTAACGAAAGGTTATTTCGTTCAATTTCGTATTTTGGTGAGCGTGTTCCTCGAGCTGTAGGTATATTGCGGACGAGTTTGAGGATCCTAAAGGTGGGAAGGGAGAATATCGGGATTGCACGGGTATTGCCTGGAGCACGCGCACTATTTGCACGTCCTCATTGCGTAACTACGACACAGATATATCTCGGGGAGAAAATCGCGCGTGCTGGGAACCTCGGCAATTAGTTTTGCGCGATAATTTTTAAAAGCCGTCAGGACGACGAGAGAAAGAGTGAGAGGAGAAAATAGAGAAGAGGATGGTAGGTGGAAACCTCGGGAAAGACGAGAAAAAAAATATATATATCCGAATGAACCTTTTTCACGTACGATAAATTATAGTATGCCCAGGGGAGTCCAGGATCCTCGAAGTGTGCGGAAACACGAACGAAATACAGTGGAAAACCGATTTTCCACTATTTTTAGGAAGCACTGGTAAAAAATCGATTTTCGAGCCAACGACCGTGACTTGACGGTCGTTGGAAAGACACGAAATTTTGAGGTTAATTTTTTTGCCTCGAAATAACGGTTTTCATCATTTTTACTTTTGAGCTTATGTTGACATTGAAATAACGTTTTTCCTCATTTTAGCTTTTGAGGTTATGATTTTGGCATTGAAACAACGTTTTTCCTCATTTTAGCTTTTGAGGTTATGTTTTTGGCATCGAAATACCGTTTTTCCTATTTTTCACTTTTAAGGTTATGTTTTTGGCAGGATGGGAAGGGAATGAAGAGAAATAGGATAAAATCGGGTTTCCACCGTATCCGCTTGCCCGTTCGAGACAAAAACAAAAGAAAAATGTTTAAAAAAGAAAAACAATGGTAAATGATGTTTTCTTTCTTGTGTATTTCGTGATTGCAGATTGAAACGAAGCGTGGTCGTTGCAGATCGAGGCAAAAGGCATGAAATGAAATATTTATGAAGTCGTGCAAACGACAATATACAAAGTGACAGAAGCTGGAGGGAACGAAGACTATGACCATTGTCAAAGAGACAAAGCTGCGACATATACGTAATTGCAGAGATCTCAAGACTGCTTTTTCTTTTGCGATGAGGTACGTGCAATGTTGTGCGGGCTTGTCGCGTGGAAACAATCGCATCTCGGAATCTCTTCAGTACCCAATAACATCGAGGCAAACGTCGTGAGCAGCGAGAGAAAATAAGCGAAGTGTCACTTTCGCGCGGGTTTTCGTAACCCAAACAAACCCAAACAGAAGATAAATAAGACTCGTTATTCCACGAACATATATTGATGAACCTTTGGGGTTTCTTCAAGTTCTAAAGATTCGGGGGTTCGAAAAAAAAATGGAAAAAACGATGATGATTGAAAAGAATTGCAAGATTTCTTCCCAAGTTTAAAAATGGAAGTAAAGTTGCGTTGCCGTAAAAACTGATAACCGGAAGTTAAGGAACGTCACCAAAGGCCGAAGACTGAATGGCCACTCGAGAAATCCAAATAGAATGTTGTTGTTTGCGCTGCATCATTATTGATCCCTTACAAAAGATATGACCTTCATCACGCACGATACTGAACCAACAAAATAAGTCAACGTCATCGTTCCCTCTGTAATGTTGATTTTAACATAGCCTGGGTTCTAATACCTGCGCTGATATCCAACGTCGAATCGCCAATGATCGACGAAGAACCCAGGGAATGTTTGTCACGATCTGCGAAGGATTTGGCCGGTGATCCGATTCTCGTATAAAATGCACCCCTGCGCTGGCAAACGACAAGAGGGTGAGGTACGTGACGCCAAAGTCAAGAAGGAAGATTACTGGGTTGACAGAATCCTTTGGAGGATTTACGGAGGTAGAAATAGATGATCAACATGGCGGACCTGCGGGAGGGCTGAGATAAGAAATCGCAATCCAAACGAACTTAAAAGTCCCCAAAGATCCCAAAGGGAAAACTTGAACTTTTAAAGATTACAAAAGATATTATTTTCTAAATCGAGGGAAACCCGAACAAAGGGAAATAGGATCGAGAAGATCCATCAGAATCCACGTCAACGGAACCCAAACAAACTCAAACAATCGACGACCGATCAACGAAACAAAGTTCCACGGCAAAAAATGAAAGTTCGAACGGGCAAAAAGATGTTTATCGGCTTTTTTACTTTTCTTCTTCTGTTGAAGTTGCCCTACGGCCACGGCCTAAACTCGTCATTTCAGGGGTTGAAAAATGGGACCGGCGAGCGGCTCGTTCATAATGAAACTGCTGACGACTTTTACGAGGACTTCGATAATTGCACCAACGATTATTGTCTTCCGGATGAACAATATTTGGATCTCATTGCTGCCTACATATCACCTGACTCGACCGGCTACATACTGATCGTTATGCACTCGGTCGTATTCGTGGTCGGTCTTATCGGGAATTTTCTCGTTTGCTTAGCCATTTACCGAAATCACTCGATGAGAACCGTTACGAATTACTTCATCGTCAATCTCGCGGTAGCGGATTTTCTCGTTATACTCTTCTGTTTGCCATCAACGGTACTTTGGGACATCACCGACACGTGGTTCCTCGGTCTCGAGTTGTGTAAAACCATTCTCTACTTTCAGGTCAGTCGATCAATGTCAAAGGCATTGGGGCAATTATGACAAAACGAAAAACAAAAAGCAATAAAAAAAAAAACTTGATACTTTTGTTTTTGGTACGAAAAAGCTGGATTTGAAGCATTTCAGGAACGTTTAAAAGCTATAGAAACGTATTTTCAGCTAGTGATGTAAATTGGAGAAGAAATTCCGACGACATTGGGTATTTGAATGAAAGTCATGGCGGAAGGCTCGAGGTATTTCCGTATCTTTTTTTTCCAGTTTCAGAATTTCTTACAGCGGTGACCTTCCCATTTGGTAATTTATAGGTTAGTTCCAATTACGATGATAAATCGTTACGAAGAAATGTAAATTTCTTCACATGAGGAAGCAACGTGACCTTGGTAACTTGAACAAATGTTTGTCACGTTTGCTTGATCAATTATGGAAATTATCGAAGAGAACGAAATATCGTTTCGTCATTTCTCATTTATCGTCACGAATTGTCCTGAGAAAAAAAAAACGATAGCGCTGATTACGTCTTCACCTCGAGAGTGTTCACCGCCGCGAGATCAATCAATGTTTATGTGTACCGCCACGTACGTATCAAATGTTGACCGTTCCCTACCACATGCTTGCATTGGTTGTCTCGTAGGTACTGTGTACCGAATAAATATGCAAATTCTACGTAAATATATTGATCAACTAACACGCGAAATCCCAAATGCATCACGGATGAGTTTTATTAAAAATACATGAATAATTCAAGTTGTAAATAATCTTTGATCAATAATGAGAAATCTTTGACCCAAACGAACCCAAACAAAAAGTTTTTACGTTCGAGGTTATGTTATTTATTTTAAGAAAAAGTTGGTACTTTCGACTTTTCGAAGAAACATTAACCGTCCTGTCAATGACTAGGTACCCGGGTATCTATTTCAGCTTTGCAGATAGAATTTATTAACTTTTTCTTGTAAAAAACTGTATAACCGTCTGGATCCCCGAAATTAAAGTAGTTTGAAACCCAATTTTTGTCAAATTTTTCTATAATCAATTATTCAGTATAATAGTTATTAACTAACAAACGATCAAACGAAATTATAAACGATATTGTTTATTATTTATCTAAAAGTCAAATTACCTCAATACTTTAATAGGTGGTCTCTTTAGTCTGTATAAGCCCGACATTCATCCATAATAACTTCAGTGGGCACCCGGGTACCTGGTCATAGACCGGAAGGTTAAAAACATTGAAATAGAATAAAAGCCTTTTTGGCCTTAAAATAGAATATTGACTAGCCAGTAGTTCAAGCCTTAAAAAATTACATATCGAACGGCGATGGAAAGAAAAATTAAGCTTCAAACGCGTTTTTCGGGAGTGTAGATAGGTGGTTCTTCTTTTTAACCTACAATAGTCTGCCCTTCGTCTTATTATGGCATTTCGTTGGAGTGTTGATATTTACGGTTTTTCAATTCGTTTCGAATAAACGTCCATATTTTCTCATCTATTAATGTCATGTAATTTTTCATTTTCTCCAACCTGAATATTTTATACGTTTGTTTTCCGTAGAATGTCGTGACAGAGTGGTAAACCGAAATGTGGTCTCCACAGAAAAAGACGACTCTGTCACACTATTTTTTAAAAGACCGACGTTAAAAAAGATTTTTTATTAACCGGAAAGGAACCTTTATTTAGTGCTAATGAAAACACAGAAGCAATTTTTTTTTAATCCTGGAGAAGTCAAAATTATGTGTAGTTCAAAAACAAAAAAAAAAACAGGACGTCGTTTTAGAGCTAGCGCGCACTAGTGACTTTTGTCAACGTGACTGTTTTGTCATGTCTTATCAAGTCCGTGGATATGTATGGAGATGCGCGCATGTTACGACGTGACAACTGGGTGACATTTGTGTACGCCGACCGGCGAGCAAGCCCGTGACGAAACTGTCACCGCGCCTCTAGGTTTTCAAAGCGGTGCGCGCACGGGTGACAAAATTGTCACTCTTGTCGTCAGTCGTTCGCCATGTGCATTCTGACTACCGACTTTGGCGCGCGCAAAATGGCGTCACACTTACGCAAAATGTAAACATTCGTGAAGACGATGTTGATAATGATGTTCTTATAGAAGAAGTGGAAAAGAGACCTGCTCTTTACGAGAAAAAGTTGAAAGAGTATTCAGATATTATTGTGAAAATTAAAGCATGGGACGGAATAAGCAGAACAATATTTCCCAATGCTTGAGGTAACTTGTGGCAACAACAAAAAACGGAAGCTGGTACGAATCACATTTTTATTTCAAAATATATTACTTATTGTATATTAGGTAGGTACAACAAACATACAAATTATTATAGTAGCATCGGGGTGGTGCGTGATCTGACCTAAATATATATCCCTAATAGGCCTGTTTACCCATTTCACGTGCATACTACGGCACTTTTTGTAGAAAAATCAAATTTATACATAATCAGTATATTGTAGGTATGTTTTTACGTACCGTAATAAAAGGTTAAGGATAGCTTTACTTTATACTCTGTATATTTATACCTACCAAGAAATTAACGGACTGTAATCTATAGTATTAAATTCCTATAATAAGATAAAAATTCAAATTTTGTCATAGTGCCATGATACAGTCCCTTGCGGTGAAGTAAAGTATGACGCATGATAATTACGTATATTTGCTGCTGATATTATTCTATCGATCGGACTTGTTGTAATACTTTCTAACGGACATTCATAAACAGTATCAATAAATTGAATACCATCTCTGCCTTGTACAAAACTATGTAGAATGCAGAAGGTTATTACAAAGTTTATTACAAAGGTTTATTACAAAAAATACCGAAAGTGCATTAAACCATACATCGTGCTCTTGTGTGGCGATAGCTGTACATTTTTTTAATCGTAGATAATGATTTTCTTGCATCCGGTCGCAAAATGTGCCTCGACAAGCCAAATGCTTCATCTGCTACCAGACAAAATGGCATTTGTTCCCCATTTTTATCATTAGGCAAAGTACGATCTTGTGGTATATTTAATTGGTTTTATATACATCGGAAATACACTAGAGTCGCTTGCGGCTCCGTTAGCACCAACGTCTATGTGATAATAGGGAGGGGGGGGGGGAGTTCCTTTATTCCTTTTATTTCCATGTATACTCTTGTGGGTTTTTACATATCTCCTTTTCTTTTTTCTCCTCGAGTTCCTATTTTTCTGATATTTCCAATTTTTCAATATTTCCACTTTTCCTTGCTAGCCTTCCATTGGTTCATCTTTTTCTGTCATTTCCTACCCGCACTTCGCTAAGCTAGCCTACCTATAGTGCGTCCACAGCCGACTTAGCTACACTATACCGTATTTGCCGAGGACACGGGGAAACTCTGGAAAACCCGTGCCCGTATAGACGGCCCTGTATTTCCCTGATCCTCTGGTGTACACACTTTGTATTGAAGTATCTACATCAAAGCATCAGAAAAAACGGCCTCCCGCTCACTGGTCGATGCACCAGCCAGAGCACAGCCAAACGGTCACCGCACCAAGTATCAGCCTCTCTCAATGCTGCTTAACACTAGTGATAGCCTGGGCCGCACTCCGACCGCCCAACAACCAGCGTCGGTTCACCAACGTCTATATATACAAATTGATAATCAGCATCTACCTATGCCATAAGAACTGTGGAAAAGTACTTTTTGTACTTAAAATACTGCGAACCGGTATTTTCCGACTTAATCATCCTAATATCTTTGCCATCAATTGCAACAATTATATTAGAAAAATTTGTCCATTGGTAAAACTGATTAGAAATAATCAGCCAATCCTCTTCCGACTTTTCTAGCATCTATAGTGGATGTAAATTCCATATTGCAGTACATGTCGACTTTACAATTTCTCGTACCGTAGTAGCACCTAACAAATATTCAATTGATATGCTGTAGAAACTGGCGCCTGTCGCAAGATATCTGAAACAAATAAACTGTAAATTAATATCACATAATAATACACAAACATACATAAAAATTTGGCGCATAACTGTATACAATTATTTTTTATTTCTTAATTACATTATTGTTTTTATACTATTTAAACATTCATTTTCAGGTAAACTTGTACAAAAAAAAGTGGAAAAATTTAAAAGCTTGTTTTTCTTGTGAGCTACGTGAGCAAAAATCCACCAAATCTGGTCAGGCCGCTAAATGCAGAAGAAAGTACAAACATTTTGACCAACTGTTATTCCTTGTCCCAAGCATGGGCAATCGAGAGACCCCCGAGAATGCAAAAGCCATTGATTGCGACCATGGTAGTAGGGATGATGATGAAGATGTACCACAGCAAAGCCAATATCCCCGAAAGAAAAAAACTAAAGTAAAGTCTTACGAAGAAAGGCTTCTAGATATTTTAGATAAAAAAAGGGTTGACGATAACAAGTTTGTTGAGGCTGCGAGGTATAATAAAAGCAAATGTGATGACGATGGCAGGGAAAGACATTTTGCGTTATCCTTGGTGCCATTGTTAAAAGCAGTCCCGGAGGAAAATAAGTTAGAAGTACAGATCAAAATTTTACACATTTTTCAAGACCTACAGAAACAAAACTACCACAGTACCCAGCGAATTTATTCTCCTATGTACAGTTCATCTACAAGTTACATAGAAAGTCCTCAAAATTACCCAATCAAACCCACGTATTTTGTATCTCTACCTCAGTCGAGTCCCGAAAACCAACTGCGCATAGCTACAAACACTCTGCCTTCTTTTCTATCTATTCCATCTACAAATCCTCATTTACAAATCAAACCCGAATATTCTGTCTCTTTACCACCGCCACCGCCGAGTCCTCAAAATTACGTTCACTTGGCTATATACACACAGTCGAATTCATCTCTTCATAATTAAAACCCGGTACATTATGAAGACTCAGCCCCGAGTAGCGTTCAATCATATATTTCACAGTTTACACCTGATTCTAATGATGATTCCGAAGTTTATGATATTTGCCAGGAAACCAATATTACCATGGAAAATTATTAAATTAATCCGTACATTTAAAATTAAAATAACATTGTATTTTGATTAAAATAAACATCCTTTGAAGTTACTTATATTGTTGACGTACCTCAAAGTTACAGCGAGTCTTTCTTCAGCTGGCACAAACAATCTCAAGTTCGTATTTTCATATATAATATTAATGCAGGTCCTAAAGTGCGAAGTAATTCATCAAAGCTTCTAACACTCATTCGGAAATATCTAAAAAATTTCTTGGGATGTTCTCGAAGTTTATAATACATAGTTTAGTACTTTCCACGTAGTAGCCTGTCACTCTAAAGGGGTTGAACGTAGTATTCTTTGCGCTTTCTTTTTCTCCTGAGTCTCATGAGTTCACAGAGAACGACCGTCTCTTCGAAATCCATATCGGAAAATGACGCTTCGAATTCAAAAAAATTTTGTCATTGTCACCTTTCGTGTGGGCACTCCACTTCGGTAGTGTGACATGACAATGACAAAAACTTTATTGTCACGCTGACAAAAGTCACCAGTGCGCGCTAACTCTAAGGTGACACAGATGGGTAAGGCAGTTCGTAACCAAAGACTTCGTCAGAGTGTCGAGATGGAATTAGAAGGCTAGTGTCAAGGGAATTCCCTAGACTGCAATTCGTTCGGGATCGAGCCTCGGGTTACTCCAAGCATCACAACGTGTAATAGAAGAGCGCACGCGGAAGGGGATCGGAAACTGTTGGGAAGTAGGGTCCCTGAAGGGTCTTGGCTATTGTCGATGGACCGGTGTAGGGAGCCTCCCCAGGCAAATGAAATTATCAATGTGATTGAGTTACGTGGCATTTGCCATCAACGGTTAGCTCACTGACACACGGTTCTCCCAACGTGACGATGCATCTTCACGCACGTGTCCACACGTGTATTCCCTTCGCCAGCCCAATCACACATCCGAAATGGATGAGAGCATTATATTTTTGTATTCCTCTTTCTTGCCAACGCCTAGCGCAATAGCACGGGATAGGGGTGAAAGGAGCAAGTGGGTTGCTTCATGGGTTGCTTCATAATTAAATCGGATGTTATCTCGAAGCTAGGGAATTTCTCGGCTCCTCCGTTTATTCGAAGCTACCATTGTTTCATCGGCGAGCTGTAGCCCTATCATCGTTAATTGAACAATGCTCATCCGGTTACTTGTTACCAGTGTCGCTGGTCGCTACGCGTTATCTATACGTACATTGGCGGATAGTGTAGCAGTGCGAGCCTAAGCTGTTTCTATGAAGCTATACCGGGTGTCCCACGTAAGAATGTCATCCTTTAAATGGGAGGTTGGGGATGAAATTCTGAGGCGATTGATATAAGCATGTAGGGTTCCCGGATCAGCCCTTGAATTGTGATTAATTTTTTGAGGCAGCCAATCAGGCGCGCCCTTTTAGCGGGCTTAGCCTAGAAATAATTATTATACACTACCGGAAAAAATTCAAGGATAAAAAAAATATGCCAAATTTTAATCCTTTTTCAAGTGGCTGTATAATCGTCAAAAATGGTCGTATCAAACTGAACAAAAAAGCAATTTGAAGCTTGAAGTCTCTAGTTTCGAGATTTCGAGGTAAAAAAAAATTCCAAAGCCACGTGTAATGCTCAATCTCGAAGAATACAGTGAAAGAAAAATTTCCCAAAAACATGGAAATTGGAAAACATTTTTTCGATGCATTCATTGAAAACATCGAATACCTTCTTTATCCAGCTTTAATTTGGTTTTCTTTACATCTCAATCCGTCTATTTTTGGCTGAGATATTGAACTTTGAATGAAAAAACATCATTTTGTCTTTGACCATTGATATCTCAGCAACCAATGGTCACACCCAAAATTTAGGGTGGGTTTCGGAAACTTGAATAAATTCTCTACAAAGCTAAAGTATTCATTTTTCGAAAATAAAATTTCTTTCATACGCTACATCGTTTTGAAAAATCCGAAAAAATAGGGATTTTACGTTTTTTTGTAAAATGACCGTTTAATTGAAATTATTGAGGTTTCCATTAACTCAAAGCGTGCATTCTACAGTTCAATATACCCATAAAAACCCCCGACAGTTTCAACTGAATCCATCGAGCCATTTTTTTGTTTCATTCAATCAAACTTTAAAAAAAATGAAAGGATCACTTTAACCGACGCTGGTGGCTGGGCGGTCGGAGTGCGGCTCGGGCGATCACCGAAGTTAAGCAGCATCGAGAGAGGCTGATACTTGGTGCGGTAACCGTTTAACCGTGCTCTGGCTGGCGCATCGACCAGTGAGCGGGAGGCCGTTTTTTCTGAGACTTTGATGTAGATACTTCAATACGAAGTGTGTACACCAAAGAATCA
>JAPYZJ010001340.1:0-28491 GCA_030522765.1 Ophioninae sp. B BG-2022a | reverse complement strand
CTTGAATTTTACGATAAAAATGTTTTGTCCTTGAGAAATTGCGATTTAAAAATTTCGACTATCTCTCTCGCACTCGTGTGTCACGTGGTACGTCTTCGACATGTCCTTAAACCGGGTTGAAATTATGCAGTGGCTGGGGAGGGGAGGGGATGCTGCAAAAACCGAATCTATGGGACGCTGATCAGACAGAGGTCGCCTCAAGGTCACGATAGTAAAGACCTTTTCGCTCGAGGTCTTTGATACGTGCCCATCCTTGTTTATATACGCCTCTTCTTCTATCCCCCCCCCCCCACTCTTCTCAACGTAAAAATCCCACGCGTGGGAATAACGCGTGGAAACGTAGAAATGTTGCCTTTTGAAACACGATATTTCTAAGCACGAATTTGAAACGTGAATCAGGTCGCGCGTGTCATATCTTAGGAGGCACATCGTCAACGTTTCGTTACGAACGCCTTTGAATAACAGACCTGAAGCGTCAGCTCTTTATACCTCAGGGATGTTTATTATTTTTTTATTCTTTTATAATTATCGATTAATATGATAGGATAGATAATCAATATAATGATGAAGCCTTCGGGATTCAAAAGAAGCATTTATGATAATAATGAAAATAATAATAATAATAATTTTTAATATAATGTTGATGGTGATGATTATAAGAATAGTCAAAATAGAAGCTGCATTATGATTTTTTGTCGCCATTATTGTTGGTGTTGTTGTTATTATTGTTGTTTTTTTTTCGACTTTGTTACTGTTACTAATGGTATTGTTATTTTCGTTATTAATGTTGTTGTAATTTTTCGGTGCTACAATTTTATTGATGTTGATGTTACTCTTGTTGTTGTTTTATACTATTATTGTTTTTGTTCCCAAATTTGTTATCAGTTTTGTTGTTTTTTTTATTGAAGTTGTTGTTATTATTATTGTTATTTTTGTCGCTTTTGATGATATAATTGTCATTGCTATATTAGTATCGTCATTGTTATTATTGTTTTTGTCATTTTGCAGGACGAACTGAAAATATGAATATTTCTAAAAACAACAAGGATATTGTATATTAAAGTTGATGAATATTTTGCTGTTATCAGTTTTGTTGTTTTTGTTATTGAAGTTGTTGCTATTATTATTGTTATTTTTTCTCGCTCGTAATGTACTAATTGTCATTGCTATATTAGTATCATCATTGTTATTATTGTTATTGTTATTATTGCAGGTCGAACTAAGAAAATCGTTATTTCTAATAACAACAAGAATATTATAAAAAAAATAGTAAAATAAAAAGAATATTATAAAATAGTGAAAAAAAAAATTTATTTCTGCGTGTCCCACGATTTTCCAACGCGGGAAAAAACAAAACTGAATCTTTCGAAAAATTCCTCGCCGGAGTTACGAAAAAAATAAATATTCTCAAAAAAAAAGAGGCGAAGAAAAAATCTTTTCTCAAAGAGGTGAGGTGAGAGGAGAGCTTCGTGAGAGCGGGTATACCACACCGACGAGGGAATTAGATTGAAATCTTGTGGCTTTTTATCTTTTCCGAACGTTTCGTTGGCCGCAATGGTGTCCCGCGCTGTCTACCAGACGTGCATTCAAATAAGCTACTTATTCTCGAACCCGGTGGGACGGCGCGTCTCGTGATTTACGATTAACGCGCGTCGATCAAAACTACATAAATCCCCTCAATAACGCCCATCTCGTTGTCCCCCGATTTGATGTTTCGGTGTAACGATAATGCCGAAAAGTTTTTTCACGCATGTACGAAAAATGCTTTTGTCATATTTCCACTGTGAATTGGCGATTTTCCTCTTTTTCTCATTTTCGGTGAATATCGTTTTTTCATTCGTTTTGAAACTTTATTTGTTAATGACTAATTATAATAACGAATATAATTATTGGTACTACGTATGGTTAGTTGAATCGATAGGTCAAATGTATGAACAATATAATTGTTATATAATTATTTATCTTATATAATATAAATAATCATAATAATAAATAATTATTTATATAGATATGATGCTTTATATTTTTATAGAATCAATAAATTTTGTATGTGTTCAATTGTTATATTGGGTTTATTATTTTTATGGATGTAATTCAAAAATGATTTGTTATTATTATTATTAATATTATATTACATTTTCATATTACACAATAATGAAAAATCATATAAATATGTTCTTAAATAATTTAACGAAATATTTCGTTTTGAATTCTTTTTTCGTAGTGTTTTGTATAATTTGAATTTTTTTCTGTATTTCTTGAAAATGTTATCTTTCCTTTTTTGAAGGCCTATTCATATTATCATATAGTATCGTAACGTAAACATTATTTAAAAAGATGGAAAATAACATTTCCAAGAATTAAGCAGAAAAGCAAATCTATACAAATTATGACGAAAAAAATACCCAAAACGATTTTTTTTGGGTATTGTTAAATTATTTATAATTATTATGGCACACTTGTTATCATCATTCTTACATACAGCGAATAATAATAATAATAGTAATAACAATAATAAGTGTAATATAATAGTGAAAAAAATGAATAAAAAAAAAGAATAAAAAGCGAATGCTAATAATTAAAAAAAGAAGAGAGAATCTTGAGAAGATGAAGAGGCAGAAATGACGAGGGAATATGGTCAGTACGCGACCGTACTTATGGTCTCTTTGCTCCCCTTCGGCCGTCCGATATTTTCCGTTCTCCTTTCTCCCGCAAAAGAACGTGACGCTTTGCGAGATCATTGCCGGCGAATCGGGGACTGTATATGATATAAATATGGCTGTGCGGATGTCAGTATACAGATATTGAGTCTACGTTCATCCCCCTTCCCTCGCCCTCCGGCTTCACGATCCGCGGACCCCTCCCTTTTCCCGAGGCCCCTTCTGGACCAGTAAATAAGAAAATAAAAATTTCGACCTTCCACGATTTTGAGCCTCTCCATGCTCCCGTCTTGTTTCTCATTTGATCGACCCCCCTCCTCCCTCCCCCCATCCTGGAGCCAGCGACTCATCGTTCTCATTTCCACCTTTCTCTCTTTCTCTGTCGAGGCTATCCCTCAAAGTGGATATTACGTAATGGAATTTTCAAAAAATCTTTCGTTTCTTTTCGCAGTTTTTTAAATTATTTTTTTATTAGTGTTTTTGTTTTTGTTTCGTTTTTTATTATTTCAGGCAATTGTACATGGAACGACCCAATTATTTTCTTCGTCGGTTCTTACTTTGTTGTTAGACCCTTGTTGAAATTTTTTTTAAATTTTGGTCTAATTTTTTATTATTATTTTAATTAATTTTAAGCCTTTTAAAAGTTGTTGCAATGAAGTATTGTTATTACTAGTTTTCAATGCAAATAATGCTTTATTTATCGAATAATTATGTGTTGACATAAACAAGGCATTGAAATTATTTATAATTTGTTTATGAATATAATTTATATAATTGTAATTGTACAATTTGTATTTAATATTTATCGATAACAACAATTTTTCGAAATTATTCGTATCGTCGATTTGTGCTTAAAAAATATATAATATATACGATCGTTCATTTTTTAAATTGGTTTTTAGTTTTTAAAATGTTAATTTATTTGTGAAAGATATATTCATGTGTAGCCATAATAAAAATTATTGAATTTATTTATAATTTGTTAATGAATATATTTTATATAATTGTAATTATAGAATTTGTATTTAATATTTATCGATAACGACGATTTTTTTAAACGATTTGTATCGTCGATTTGTGCTTAAAAAATATACAATATATATGATTGTTTATTTTAAAAATTGGTTGTTAGTTTTTTAAATGTTAATTTATTCGTAAAAGATATATTTTCACTGTGACCACGTAATTGTGTACCTCGATCGGAGTACGAATAATGATAATGTCCGTTGTTTTTCGAATCTCCCCAAGGCCTCGCAAGTTGGCGCGATATAAAGCGCGCTCGATTGATTGCACATTCATTTTTATTTATTGAGCGCGAGAGAGCACGAGGTGCCGAGGAGCTGTAACTACTTAATGATCATTGGTTTTCAATATTCACACATACAAGGAATATGTACGTATATATTATCGTGGTAATGTTTTTATGTATGAGAGCAATTAATTAATCAAATCTATCAGGTAAAACGTGAGTCATTTGCGAACGTATAGAGTTGTGGGTGTTGACAGAGAGGATTTACGTCACATATCGAAGGTGCAGAGTCAAAAGAGTCAAAGATCCACGTGCACTTTTGAGAAACGAATTATTTTTATCAGTCGATCTACGAAGATGAAAACGACGAGAAATGCATGGATAATGTTATTCCGATGATGATAACAATAATGGTAATGTTCAGGACGATTGTTATTATTTTTCGATGGCGGCAGAATGACCGATAATGAGAAGAAAGATTTGTCAATAAAATAACAAAAATGAAGTTAATGAAATATCTATAAACATTCATAAACAAACGTAAATAATCATTCGCTTTTTTAAGCGCAATAATAATTCATTTTTTTGTTCAATTTCTGAAAGTCATATTTGGTTATGAAATCGAATAGGAAAAATTCCGATCGAGAAGAAAAATAAAGTTTTTTTAGTTCATTCGATCGTTGTAATTTTACTTTTTTAATTCGTTTCCTTTTGAATTATATTTCTACTGAAAGTATTTAATAAAAATCTATTTAACAGACAACAACGTAGAAAAAAATCAAAGCTATGTCACATTCAATAAAATATAGTAAATTATTTTCCCAAAACAGAAGACTTGCAATCCAAAAAAATTGAATTTCCATTCCAACCGATAAGCATCGTTTTTATATACATATATATATATATGTCTATGCATTTATACGAAAAGAGATTTTGCTGCATAATTAATCAATGACCACGATAAAAAAATTACCTTAATTTCTGCTTAACCATCACTCCCATATTTCTTAAATAGGTATTTTCAAAAACAAAAAGTAATTGGCAAAAAAAACTTATTCGACGTAACAAAATCGCAACAGTATTCAATAAAATATCTTTAATCATTTCTGAAAAATAAATGATTGCTTTTCAATTTAAGAAAAAATCGAAGTTTCATTCCGATTCGCGATAAGCACCTATACGTATTTATTTATATATTTATATATGTATATGTATGTATATGTGAAGAGATTTTGCAGGATCGGAGTTGCTCTGGATAATTGATCCATAGATCAGTCTGATGAATTGATAACTGTTCCCATTTCCCGGAGGGGAAGGTCGGCTTGAATGCTTATACACGTATACATATATATATACATGTCTGGTATTCTGCGAACGCCAGCAGGCGCTTCCAGACCGGTGGATAAGAGAAACGCACGGAGATCGAGAGATGGACCGTTAAAGTCTGGAGTCTCCCCTCGGATACCGTTAGTAACGAGGGCGAGGCATAGAGAAGCAGAGTCTTGTTCGGGCTCCGATCCACCTTCTGTTCCTTTTTCTTGACTTTGCAGAAGACGTGCAATCATCACTCGAGACTGAACGTACTTGAGGGACCAATTTCCACGTAAGGGATTTTTGGAAGTCGAAAGAACGAGGGAGCACGTGGTGGCTTGTAAATTCTTATCAATTTTTGAAATATGTCACATTTGTAAATATAATAATATAAATTTGTGTGTAAATAGGAAATATTTGGAGTTGGTGAATATTAACACTTTGTAAAACAGCAAAAAAGATCGTTGCAAAATAAAAGAAAATATAAAAACATTGCAAAATTTATCACTAACCTAATATTTCCTAAGTCAGGAAAATCAGGTACATATGTAGGTATATATTATAAATAGTTCAGCTATCCAGTCTCGCAGTTTTTTTCCCCAGTTTTCGAAAGATTTAATTACAAATGTATAGTTTTGAGATTTTTCCCCATACTTGTAGTATAAGACGTTATTGCTTGCCAAATTTTATTGTTCTAGGTCAATCGGAAATACCCTATAAATTTTGATTCCCTTAAGAGTCGAAATATACGTTTTTTTTGCAACATAAACGCCTGTATCTTTTTTTGAAGTTAACTTAGAAGTTTGATTTTTTTAGAGCTTCGAGGGAATGTAGACGTGAGTATACGGTTTTAATTTTAACTCGATATCTCCACGCGTTCTCGAGATGAAGGGTCTTGACAGACGGACAACAAAGAAATCCTATAAGGGTTCCTTTTTTTTCCTTTTCAGGTACGAAACCCTAAAAATGAACTTTTTCGTATTTCGGCTTCTCCAGAATAGCCCTGCTGACCTAGATGGTACTTTGGTACATTGTGTCCTAACTCGATAAAGTTTTCGAGTTCGATCGAGATATCGAGATGAGACCAACAGCATGCTGTAAGTCTGTTCAAATCCTTTCCCGAAATATGATTAAGAATCCCAAACGATTGATTAGAAGCCGAGGTACGGCCGATTGGAAATCGAAGGTTGTCATCGTTTCAGGGAAACGTCCTCAAGATTTGCAAATCCGAAATTTTCGTTTTCCAGATTTCCAAAGTTTGAAGTGAAATTGATCGCTGGTTACAAATATCCTACTCGCAGCCTAAAAGAATTGACATTTCACGAGAATATTCCCGAAAAATGCTAATACGTCAAAACTACCTCTTACTAACCTCAACTAGAAGTTTTTATCACAGTAGTTCATTTTAGCGAAAATAAAAACCGCGTCTCCAACAAGATATCATTGAAGTTCAAAAATCCATCATGGAAGTCCAAAAATCCATCATGGAAGTCCAAAAATCCATCATGGAATTCCAAAAATCCATCATGGAAGTCCAAAAATCCATCATGGAATTCCAAAAATCCATCATGGAAGTCCAAAAATCCATCATGGAAGTCTCAAAATCCATCATGGAAGTATGAAACTAACGAGAAGTTGAAAAAAAAAGTGTGTACTTACCCAGCTCGAAGGGACGCCGCAGTCAGGCTGAGTTGTTCGGCGGTGACGGAATCGGCGTCAGGATCGACAGGTACCAGTTCCGAGAGGACGATGATTGGTCCCGTTGCATTGGCCGAGACCGGATTCCCAGCTGTGGTGACAACCCCTCGGGGTAGTTCGTCCTCATGTTGTAGATGGAGCTGCTGATAATGATGAAGATGAAGGACCGAAGCGGTGGCACGGGCGGAAACGCAATTGCCAGCTAGAAGGCTTGCTCTGGTGGATGTGTTTTGGGGTGGTGGTGATGGTGACGGAGGTGGCGGTGGATATTCGACGACCTGGACGCGATCAGCTTCGCTCTCGTAAATGATTTCTTTGTCATGAGTGTACATGACAGTTTTTTGGCCATCGTTGTATATGAGATCGATCATTTTGTGTCCAGCGACAGCTAGGCTAGCGTTGCCGTTTCCAGTTTCCGGCGTGACTCTGCCATTTTGATCGTCCTGAACTCGTTGATCATCATCCTGATCGGATTGCATGTGTTGGGCTTGTTGATGATGATGATGGCTGTTCTGATGATTGTTGTGATGACTTTGATGATGATGCCGATGATGATGGTGATGATGATGATGGTGGTACTTGTGATGAAGGCTCGGACCTCCCGGTTCATGAAGGTCGAGCACGTTCACGGGCTGCATTGTCGCCAGCAGTACCTGCTCGCTGTCGTTTTGATTTTGATTGCTCAGTGACGAAGACGCTGGTGAGATCGGATCCTCCTGGACCTAGAACAGTCGCAAGGTCGAAGACTCGTCAGTGGATATCGAGGCCTTTGCTCAACTATGGTTATGCTCAAAATGTTACATTTTTGAGGCTATGGTATCGTACAGCAATTGGCTCGGTATTCCGTTAGGGAATATAAGAATATTTCGGGACGTGGTTTAATAAGAATTCGATACGTGACCGTTGTGCCAAGCGTACCGGTGTTTCGCATTAATCGATGCATACGATTAAAACATTATCAATACTTTTTTTTCCTGTTTCAATATTTATCTGCGCGTGGTTTTACGAATGATCGAGAGAATCGCAATCTCCAAGTGCATGAATTAACCCGTCCCCCCTCGCATCTCCAACATCCAATGGCTTCAGCTCCTCTCAGCGTCGACACACGCTCGAGGTTCAATCTCGCAAGATGCATTGAAAATGTGCATCGTGTTCGAGCGGTTTATCGTTGATTAATCAACGAAAAGGTAAAAGAGAGGGGGAGGGCAGATATGAAAGGAGGATGAAAAAAAAAGCCATCAACGATTTGCAAGCCGTAATCGAGCGTATAACAGAGAGTGCACGTCGTACGTGTGAGGCGTTTAGCTTTTGCCGGGAAAAAGACCCTCAGGGCCTGTAATTATGCGTCGCATGGTAATTATGCTGTTAGGAACCGCGCATTAATCGTGAGCGCGTCTTGTTCGTAGCCCGCGCCATCTGTGTGCAATCAAAGGAGGAAACCCAGACGAGCCTTATAGACTCGAAGACGAAAATCCCCTCTCGTTGTCGAACTCTCCCTAGAGAGGGAAAAAAAAAGGTTAGACGTTGTCAAAAGAGGTTAGGCTGAGGTCACTTTACCGTTGGAAATCAACTACTACGTTTCTACGAGCCAAAAATTTCGTTATCATTAACTCGTCGATGCACCGATTTTTCCTCCCGGAAAGAAATCACAAAAATTACTTTTTTTTACTGCGCATGCGCGATCTAGACCGATCGGGCAGTGCGGATACGTCGGCCAGGCGCGATCCCACGTCCGCGAGCCAATCAGCGTGAGTAGGGCGGTGCTTAGCGAGCGCGCGGACTCGGCGGCTCGTGCGCAGTAGATCGCGGCGGCTCGTGCGTCAGCGGTAGGCTCCGCCCACCAGCGGGCATACGCGCATGCGCGTTTGAGCGCGCATGCGCGTAGACCCCACGAGACCGCGAATGATTATCGATTTTAAAATCCCGCGAATGTTTCGAATCCTCGACATTTAGCATAATTCTCTCAACGTCGATGAGGATCGATAGCCTAATGCCGAGAAACTGGACGTGTCGAGAAATCGTATCGTAGTTACATCGGGTAGGTAGGATCGAAAGCTCGACGCATTTGCTATCGTCTTCAACCGAAGCTTCACTATGACGTTACGTATATACAACACGGTACGTCAGGCACTTCTTCATAATAATTAATCGCTAGTTTCGAGCATCGCTTCCAGCAATTCCTCCAATACGCAAAGATCAAACGCATCGATAAGATCCTTAAGTACCTTACTTCATTTGACTTTCTAGCGGGCAACCAAGGAGGAAAACCTTCTTCGAGTTTACACACACATAAGTATATACATGTCAAAGAAATCGTACCTTGTTGCCATAGTGACGTATATATGGTTCGTTATTATATGGACAGTCTTGACCAAGAATCAGCCGTCTTTAAAATGTATATAGATATAGGTGTGTGTGTGTATATATAAATGTACATATACATATATATAAGTGTATATATGTATATATATATATAAGTGAACATTAAAAAAAATGATATTCTCTCGAGGTTACGTGCAATGTTGCCAATCGTTCGAGAAATAAGACTTTTGCAACACGATCGTAAATTCGATCGATGCGTGAACTTTGGATTTGACTCCTCGCATTATTGCCTTCTATCTCGGCCTCGGTTCGCTCGCGCATTTGTTAATTATCCTCGAAAGGTCCTCAAAAATATTGCCCGTATCACGCGGCTTATGCCCTTTTGACAATTATTAAAAAATAATATCGTACCAATTGGAAAGTTTCACGGACTTTCCACAGTTATCTCATGCCGGTAGTTACGTATACTAATTATTATAGTAATGATTATTTCATTCCTGGTTGCATTAATTACCATAAACGATTTTACAGAAATCTAAACGTAAATAAATAATTATTGTTGTCGATTAAAACTGAAAACCAAACTAAATCGTCTAAAACCTAAATGAAAGTATTAAAAAACACTGATTACTGAAAATTGAATGTCACCTCAAATAATACTTTTTTGTTATATTACCATTACATTGTAATCAACAAAATAATTATCATAAACAAAATTATTATTTCGTTAATCATAAAGCAATCGAATTCATCGATTAAATTTATTACAATTAATAATCGAAGGATTTAAATACGTACATATTTCTTAAACATTACTTATTATTGCAATCATTATAAATAAATAATAATAATATATACATTGAGTATACGTTATCTTATTAAATAAATAAAACCTTTTTTTTACTAATAAACTAATCTAAAATTAAGAATTAATGAATTGTAATAAATTATATCAATTATTATTACCCAAATTCTCGGGTCATGAAAATACATGTATGGTTGTCAATAATTAATAATTAATTAATAGTTATTATTATTATTATTGTTATCTATTTAGACTTATCACAGAGCTACTGCTGGTCGACCTTATCGGTATAACGGAGTATACGACCTATAATATATGTGCGTGACGCAGAAGAAATAAAATTACGACAAAAAAATAACAAGAAAATCCGCCGCAGACTCACCTACGCCTACGCAGGATATAAATGCAACTTAATCGTTGGTTCGATCAAGGCAAAGGGACCATTACGATAAATATCGTATATTCCCGTTTAAATAATTGCTGGAGTATTTAAACGTATTTATCTATTTGAGAATACGTCGCGCAATAATCGTGCACGAGATAGATCTTTGGTTGAATATTAAAGGCTCATCTTTGGAATTCCGGTATGTGGTACGATATTAATTTAGAGATGCGAACGATTGCGTGCGAAGACAAGAATTTTTTTTCTTTTTCAGACTTGGACACTTTTCTCAATGACGTTTCCGTTATGGTACGATTTTTGCCGTTTTTTTAAAATATTTCTTTTTTATTTATCGTTTGGGTTTGTTTAGGTTTGCAACGGTGTGAAAATATTGAAAAATCTAATAATTACAGTAATTTGAAATTTGATATGCTCATGTACAATTGCTTCATTCGGTGTAATAGTAGTTTAGTATTGATCAACATTTTTATTTTTGGCAATTTTTTTCTGAAATATAATTCCATCAATTATTGAATAATAATTAATTAATTAATAGTATTCGAAGCCAAGTGTATTTATTTTAAGAATGAAAAATTGTCAATCTGGTAATTGTCTTCCATCTAGAGAATAATTCACTTGTCATTAATTATTGCAATAATACATTATTTACATATAGCTGGAATAAATTGTTTATAATAATATATACCGGATAAATTATCGCTTTTAATAGATAAGAAACAATCTACAATTGTAATATTGCAAAATTGTTGTTATTATTTGTTTTCGATTATCGAGACACGATCATTGAAAAAATCTAGACTGAGTTTTATCCGTTCAGCTAATGCTATCAATTTTTATTTAAAAGATCGTTTTTTAAATTAAATTTGAAATTAAGATTTTATGAAGGAATTTTTGCACACAACTTTGTCATTATACATATAAATAACTGTTGAAACGATTTTCCAATAATCGTACTAATTAACTCATAATTCATATTTTTCGAATAACTCTGATTTTCGAATAGTTTTTGGTCTACTAATTTCGTCATTTTATTTTCATCTCAATAGTACGTGAAAAATGTTTTTTCACATAAATACGTTTTTCAAATTTGGTGAGCGAGTTAGGGGAGAAATAAAATGATTATTTTTACAGTATGTGAAAATGTGAATAATAATTTCCGTATCGAGATGATACGAATGAAATAGTTGACCTCTTATCGTCCCTGGCTACTGCGAAGCTCGTGATCGCACAACAAAACTAAATGATTATCATCGAGGAATTGTAAAAAAAAAAACTTGATTAGCATCGTGCTTGTTGCTATTACGCTTCTGCATTAATTATTCACACTTTGTGGACTCACACAAGCAAATGTGCGTAAAAAAACGCCCACAAAATTGCAACAAAAAAATTTGTCAGCACGTACAGGTCGTTTCGTTTCAAATTCGAAAAATAAATAAATTATTGACTAGCCCAACTTTTTCCCTGGTAATCTTTTTCAATTAAGCTTTGATGGATTTTGTAAACCTTGATATTTTTCATAATCCGGAAATGATATTATTTTATAAAGAAACAAAAAAAATTTTATTAAAACAACGTGAATATCATTCCATTATTATTAGCAAACGGGAATGATGGTTATTATTCCAATTACTATTATTATTATTATACGCAATGAAACACTGATTAGGAATTAAATCGGCATATTCGACGTGTGTGCATAATAAGTTAGGTATACTTATTAATTAATACTTAATTAATCAATCAAGTTATACTTATCAATTAATACGAAACATTAATACTGATTCTTGTTATTATTAAACAACAAGCGAATAATAATAATTATTAAATAATATACGAATCTGTTGTTATTATTATTATTGTTGACGTAATAATATAAATTTTCATTGATGTTGAAAAAATGGAACAATTATTGCTATTATTATTGGCAAACAAGAAAGCTGGTTATTATTGTTATTATTATTATTTTTATTATTATTATATGAAATGAAACACTAATAATAATTGAATCGGCATATTCGACGTGTATGCACAATAAGTTATACTTATTAATCAATACTTAATTAATCAATCAAGTTATACTTATCAATTAATACAAAACATTAATACTGATTCTTGTTATTATTAAAGAACAAGCGGATACTTATTATTATTAAATAATATGCAGATCTATTGTTATTATGATTATTGTTGACGCAATAATATAAATGATTATTGATGTTGAAAGAATGGAACAATTATTGCTATTATTATTATTATTATTATTATTATTATTATTATTATTATTATTATTATTATTATTATTATTATTATTATCGTTATTATTATATGCAATGAAACACGAATTATAATTGAATCGGCATATTCGACGCGTATGCACAATAAGTTATACTATGTATATTATAATAAAACTCTATTTGCCCATTCGTTTTTACTAGTCGAGTGAGAGGTATACACATAGGTACACATAGACCCACATACACTCGAGACCGTTTATACATTCTCGATCATTACTCAAGATAAGGCGTCAAGCAAAAATCTGATTCATCTAATATGAGGTTCGTGAGTGGCTGGCTGGTTGGCTGGCATACCGGAGTGCCAAGACGATAATAATAAATATTGATGACAGTTTCGTGATTGCGGACTCGTGATAGAAGAAGCCTCGCGATATCTTGAGCGGTAACGTCGTCGACGAGCATCCTGCGCGTCCTCGTTCATCCCGACACGCGCTCGGGTATTTTGGGATCGATTCGAGTAACGGGGTAAAATAGTACGACAGGGGAATATCTATTTTGTGGCAGGAAGCGAGAAATGTTTTTTTTCTTCTTTTTTTTTTTATTATCCGAGAGAAATTGTAATTGAAAAATTCTTTGGATTTTGGTTTGGGTTACAAAGCTCTGAAAAGCTCAAACTATTTTTTAAATATTTTGTTTTTTATAAAATAATTTTTTATTTCATTCAATGTATTTTTTAATTCGATTATTATACTTTTGTTTATAATAATTTATAATTTATTTAATTTTATGTATTATTTTACATTGATACTTTTCGTTTTATTGCACAATTTGTAATTTAAGTCAGTCACTCTAATTTAGCTGATTCAATAATCTGAGGTAATATTTTAAATTATCGTTATTTTTTTTAATAATCAGCTTTTTATATAAAATGGCGACAGTGATTATTTATTTATACGAATATCTACTCGATAGTTATTTCCCTCCAATAAACAAGGAACAATTTTTTATTTTGAAAATAAATGGAAACTACACTTTTGTAATATTGAACGTTGCATTATGGTTATTATTTATCCAAAACGAGGAAATTATTTAGCAAATTTATTCAGTACTTGCAATTAACCAATATAAGCTTCAATATAAGTTATTGCGGAATTATTTTGATCGTGTCAATTCAAATAATGTTTTTTAAATTGCAATAAGAGCCTTTTTCTGGCAAAAAAATTCAAACTTTCGAAGAATTGTTAAAAAAAAACAAAATTCACAATCGGTAGAAAAACAAAAAAAGGGCGTTTTATTTACTCGTCCGCGTTTCGTTTTCAGTCAGAAATTCCGTCGATTCTCTTTCGTTTTTACGGCCCGTCGGGTGTCTCATCATCATCATTATCATTATTGCCGAGCGGAAATCTCGATCAAATCGATTATTTCATCCGACCTCTTTCATCCAGCAAAACCAAATGAGTCATATAACATTTTTTGTCCCCCCCCCCTTCGCCCCTAAAACGTTTAAAATCTTCCCCCCTCCCCCTCTCCATTACTCCGGTCGACGCATTAAATTCTCGGAGGATTTAACGAGGCTTTCATTAAGTTCTCTCGCGGGGCTACCGCGCTTGGGAAACGTCAACGTGATCGCGGAAATCCACGGAGCGAATGGTCGCGGTGTAGCTCCTTGGCTCTTTTTGCCTCGTTCACCCGGGAATATTATCCGCTCGCTTCCCCCGACTATTTTTATTTATATTTATGTTGTACATAAAGTAACGAGAGGCTCGAGCACCCTCGGAAAAAAATCTGTGGAAGCTCGTTCCGTTTAACTCAGTTTTTAAAAATTTACTTTATTTTTGTATATTATTCTATTTATTTTTTACTTTTTATTTTTCATTTTTTTTGTACATTCTTTTTTTTGGAATCACTGAATTTTTCCAGTATTTTTTAAATACTTTATAGATTTATTTATTTTTAATAATTTAGTTTTGTGAATTTATATAATTTGTATTGTTTTTTATTTGCTATACTTTTAATGAATTATCGACATTCGTTTGAAACGCGTATTAATAATATTATTATTATTAATTATGACATAATTATCACGTTATATCGACGCTAGCGGGTTTTTCACAGTTTCCTCGTCCCCTCGGAAATTGTGAAATTGTGTAGCTCGAGACAGCTATGGACGCAACGGAATTTATGTTAGATCGGCGAAGTGAATTCAGGCTGTGATAGGAAAAGGCTTAAATTTGGGATAGGTATAAAAATCCGGAAGTGTGTACGTTGGAGTTAAGAAAAAAAAATGAATATAATAATTATATTATTATTTGCTACAATTATATAATAATATAATATTGATAATTTTATCATTATTATTATCATTGTATTAATAATAAGATGATAATAATGAATTAGTGATAAGAAAATGTATTTTTTAATCTTTTTTGCATGCACTATAGTTTTGCATTCACCTAATTATTCATTTGTTCATTCAATTTTCATATTTGATGTTCGGTAAATGTTAATTCAATGATCATTGCATTTTTCAATTTACTTACTTTTAAAATCTATTCTATTTACTTTTTTTCTAGAACTGTTTTTTTATTTATCTACTTTTTCAACTTCAGTTAATTAAAATTCTCTGCTTCATAATGATGCTCTTTGTAACCGAACAGTCGCGGAAAACAAAGTACGTAAAAAAATAATAAAGTATGCTCGTAAAACCGATGCAGTCGTTAAACTTTGTTCCGATATTTAAGCGGTAACGGCGGATAAATAAAAAGCCTTGAATCACCGAGATGACGCGTCCGATATAGCCGTAAATTGAGAATTATTGTTATGGCGCTCGTTATGTTAATTTAGTAAATTTATTAAGAAATGTGTATATTTGTAGTATGTACTTTGGAACGCAATTGTGAATTCAAATATCTTAGTTATTTATTTAATTGCGACGGGAGTTAGGGCACGTAAATATATATTTTTATTTATTTACAACATTAATAATAATAATCAAGGGTGATTATTGATTAACTCAAGCAGCAACAGAGTATATTTACGAAATATCTGATATTATCGACAATCAATAATAGATAAATATATTATATATATTAATTAATTAAAAAATAATCCAGAATAGTCTATTTTTTTTTTCATGATAAATATTAAATTTTATTATTTGAATACACAAATGATTGAAAACATTTTTTAATTTTGTATTCTTTATATTTGTTCATATTTTGTTAGTTTTTATTATTAATTGTTTATTCCTTGTGTTAAGTGTGCCGAAACGACAGCTTCGATTTTTCATTCACAGTCGTTTAGAGAAATTCAGCATGTAGTCAATTAATTAATTATTACTTTTCGATAATACTTTTTTATACTTTAAATTAATTAATACTTTTTAAATCGAAACAATTAATACTTTGTTTCTCTAAACATTTCGAGTCACGTACCAAATTTGGTGAATTTTCCGACCATGCCAAATATAGGTACCTATTTGTTAATAAAAAAAAATATATATTTGTATATCTGTATATACTTGTACTATTTCTCATCGTATTTAGCCTACGGGCAGACGTCCCGTTCATATCAGCGAGAAATCTTTCGCAATAACCGTTAATTGTTCATTCTCGAAGAGTATGTACCTGTGGCTCGGGGCCGTAAGGAGAGTCCATACCGATCGCGTGTTGCACTTTGCCGTGTGCCACGATCGCAAATTTCCCCAGTCTACACGACGAACATAAGGATCGAAGTAACGAGAAAAATCCTGAAAATAATTTCTTTCCTAATCGAATGACCTTGGGATGACCTTGGGATGACCTTAGGACGTCCTTGACATCGAAGGTCATATTTGGATGAAACATCGAGCACAAACGTGACAGGTACAACAGCAGAGGTCATTTCTAGAATCGAGGAACCCTCGTGACCGTTGACCTTGAAAGCAAGGGTTGACCTTAGCAAGTCCAAACAGACCCAAGGTAAAGGTCGTTTGTAGGTCAAGCCTCGTTCGTAAAAGTCAAAGGGCAGCAGAGGTCATTTCTGAATGCTTGAGAACCTTCGACACCGTTGACCTTGACAACAAGGACACCAAAGTCGAAATAAAAAAATAATCGAAAAAAAAAAAGGAATTCCTACGAGATAGATTGATTCGAAAATTATTCAGTTCGCGAATGAAAACGCGGGATCTCTATTTGTTTACTCGATGATTGCGGAACGTCGATAACTTCGAGGTGGTTGATGACATACAATTGGAGTCATTGAAAATGATTAATAAACCGATGATGCGAGGAGTCTTAGGATCTTAGGCCTCAGCCTCGGATCAATAATTATTAACGATGTGACGTATCGAGGAATTTCATTTTTTGTTCTTCTTTTCTTTTTCTTTTCTACGGCCATTGATGCAGAAACGTTCGTGTACTTTGTCATTATAATACTGAACATTATTATATTATTATTATTGCTGTTATTAAAATATACGCAGTGAACGCGGATTATTGTTGTTATTTTAGCGAAGTGCATCAAGATGTGATTGATGGATGAGAGTAAGAGCTGCGTTAAGGGGAGAGGGGGAAATAAAGAAATAAAATAAAAAGCAAATTAACTGACCGGTGAGAGCGCCTCCTGCATGTGGATGGCAGCGTTGTCAGCCTCGTCAGCGCAAGTCGACATTTTTCCGACGTCTCTTCGAGTCTTCTTTGTTCTCCCCCCCTCCCCCCGCCCCTGACTTGATCGATGATCGCCAAATTGTCGGTGAATCGATGTCGTCCGTCACGCCTGGACGGTTCCTCCTTCTTCGTTGCTTCTTCGTTTTCACGTGCGCTTGTAAGGTGACATTAGACGTTTTATCACAGACAGCTCGAGATATGGCACGTTCGTTGAATCGTCGGGGGATGATACCTGTCAATTTAAAAGGCTTAGAATGAAGGACGAAGAAAAGAAAATTGCGCGATGGTAGAGAAGGTATGAATTTTATTTGGGTTTTGAAGTTTCCGGTTAAGTTTGGAGGCAAAAGAGAGTCATTGAAGTTTCCGGTTAAGTTTGGAGGCAAAAGAGAGTCATTGAAGTTTCCGGTCAAGTTTGGAGGCAAAAGAGACTCATTGAAGTTTCCGGTTAAGTTTAGACGAAAAGAGAATCATTGAATTTTCACTGGTACTATTGAAGGGCAGAAAAAAGTATAGGTAGAAAGGACCTTCCATGTCCTTCAATCAAGTGCCTTCAATGAACCAGCGATCCAGGAAAAGAAAACGTTAAAAAGGACTACCCTGTTGAATGCGGTCACAAGACAAATCAACCTAAACCTAGGTATCAAAGAAAACTGCAAATCTTCCAATAGTGTCTGCATTGGATCATCAAGGAAAAACAGCGCGTAAAAGGGTCATCGTGCTTGATGCTACCATGAAAAAAACGAACCCAAACGTCAGTAGGAAAAAAAGCCAATCGGAATCCTACGTGCCTCCAATAATCAACGAGTCTACGTCGACAATGATTCTGTCTCTTTGTATTGGCTAGCCCCAAAGAGTCACCTATCAGCTGATAAGCGAACGACCACGAAAGTAACTAGTAGTAAAGATCATAGCGCATCATTATTCCATTCAGGAAGCTGAGATGATGATCCAGCTAATCCTTTCCACTTTGGTGAGATACCAGTCTATCGGCTAGGAAAGGTCACGGCTCGGCGTGTTCTCCAAGTACCAACCAGTCTCTCTTGCGGTCGGATGGCTCTCCTGATTCTGGTGCGTGGGGTTGGTCGGCAGGGGGGTCAGGGTTTTGGAGGGGGAGTTAAAAATTCACCAGAGTCCACGTGTCCGTGCGTAACCTGTCTTGTATCAGCGAGAGTCATTCCTTCGTGTAACTGGAATTGAGGATGAAACAAGAGAGCGGGAGAATGGCGAGTCGGTTGGGAAGGCGCCACAACAACGGAAAACGGCGAGAGCAGGAGGGCTGGTATTGCTGCCAGGAACGAACAGACAGGTGTAATAATAGACGTGTAACGAGGGAAGCCGGGCAGAGTGATCGAGAGTCTCCGGGCTCACGAGGAGTCTGGCTGGTTCCACCAGCTATTATACCATCTCCCTTTCTCATTCTTTCTACACGACCTTCCTCGTCCAGCACCCCTCCACGGTTGCCATCTCTCTTCGACATTCATCCATCTTGAGGTCCGGTCTGTCTGGGAGACATGGACCGGGGGAACCAGCAGCTGGAGGAAAAGAGAACGAGTCTCTGGAGAAGCGAAGAGCGAGAGGAACGAAAGAGGAGAACTTGCCGGATCCGAAACAGGCTCCAGTCTTTTAGAGGCCGAAAAGTATCCGGTCTTTTGGAGGGCCGAGAGCATCTGTTGGGATCTGGAAAGAATCCGACCTATTGGGGTCCGGAAAGTATCCGGATAATAGCGGGTTTGTTCTGGACGCTGAGAAATCTAGAATTCCTCTTTACGAGAAAAACCGGGGAGATAAGTCGATAACTTACCGACGGAGCTGTGTTACGGAAAAAGAGAGGAGAAAAAACCAGAATCCAGCTGAGGTGACTAATAAAGTCCAGATGACTTCTAGCTACCGAATGAATCCGCAAAATCTAGAGTCACTTTGAAGGAGCGGAAGAGCTAGGAAGATAAGTCGGTAAGTAGCCGACTGAGTCCCACTGCGGGAGAGGAATCCTGCAAATGGCTGGTGGCTTCCAATGACAACGTCCGCATTGAACCCCGCGAAAGAATCAGCTTTGATGACGAGGATGATTGATCGATCCGCAGAGGAACTCTCCACAGGCAGAGTGGGGGTCATACCGCCCACGCGTACGTTGAAGGTCGAAGGTCAAGATGGACAAGAGCGGTGGAAAGAAGACAGGAAGAGCTGGTTTCGTAGGTGGCGTGTTTGGTACGCGCTGGTAAGCAGCGAGTCTGCCGGGGAGTCGTCCCGAGAACTTCTCCTTGCCCGGTCCGGTCCGCTTTACAGAGACGCGAGGAGCAACAGCCGGATGGGCACATAGCTGAGAAGCAGGTTCGGCCGGTCTAACCTGATTCTCAAAGGAACCCCGCAGCATCGAGATTGGACCCACCTCCGTTTGTATTTCAACAACGTAACCGCGATCATCCGACCGCTGTCCCCGAGAGGAGTCGGCTTCGGCCTCATCGTCGAACGCCCTCGTCTCGTGTTCTACGTTGGCTCTCGTTGCCGAACGTCGAGCAGTCGCGCGTTTTTCGTGAAACGATCGAGTACTCTCTCTCTCTCTCTTCTCGAACGTAGTGCGCGTTAAAATCGTGATCGATAAGTTCGCAGTTGGAGCTTGATCGGTACGTACCCGATCGGTAAGATCTTGATCGGCAATATTCTGATCGGTAAGTTCTCGATCGGTAGGAGCGTGATCGGTAAGGGCATATCAGCATCTTGGTCGGCAAGACTCTGATCGGTTAGTTATCGATTCCGATCGTTATGGTTTCAATTCTGATCGGTAAGTTCCTGATCCCAATCGGTAATTTCTCGATCGATACATTCCGATCGGTAAGTGCCCGATTGGTAAAAGATTTTTATTGAAAAGATTCTGATCGATAAGTTTTCGATCGGTGAAAGCTTGATCGTTGAGGTTATGATTGATCCGAGCATGGTCTACAAGATTGCGATCGACAAGTTCTTCATAAGCAACCTTGTGACCAGCAAGAGATCGACAGGAAAGTTGCTGATCGGTAACTTCTACATTAGTGTGGCCGCGCTCGGTAAGATCCTGATCGGTAACCTTCACACGTGACCTTGATCAAATCGGATTCTGATCGACACGTTCAGTTGTGCAAGAGGACTCGACCCGACCGACAGATCTAACCTCGAAACATCTCGAGGTTGGGTCACCATCAGGATGTTCATTCGCCAAGGTCGAAACGTCGAGATACCTCATTAGAGTGTCTGCTAGCGAAATGGGGTCTTGAAACGTCCGGAAGTTGTGCATCAACCCGAAGACAACCAACAATGTGAAGGGTCCTCGCGAGAGAAAGAGTGGGTGAACTTGACACGCTGAGATATACCGATCGGTATCAGCCGTCCAAGTCTACGAGTGGGCATTCTGCCATGTGAAAGACCCAGAGAGAGAGAGAGATAGAAATAGCTCGACCGTTTGCCAGTGAGAGTTTGTTCAGTGTCTTCGTCGAGAGGTTCGGGCTGATACGAGGAGAAGATCGAAGGAGCCTTCTCGATGTGTTCACTCTTCAGGTACACACGGACAAACGACATTGTAGAAGAACCCGTGAGAGAGGACCGCTATCAGCGGAGGCCAATTAGCACCACGTTTCGTTCACGTGTAAAAGCAAAAGAGAGAGAGACAGAGTAATGACCAGACCAAATGGACGAGGTGCTGTTCGTCGTTTTACGGATGAGAGTGAATGAAGGAGAAGAAGGGAAAAAGAGAGGGGGGGGGGTGGTTAGAGGAGAGATATGCAAGAAGACGAACGCAGAGGTGAAAGAGGACAAAGACGATCGTAGATAAGAGTTGGCCAGTCCATAGATCCTCGATACGGAAAATAATCTCCACGAGAGTCCCCAGTGGAGCGATCGTCGCGTAGGTCATTGAATGAGCACTCCTTGGAGCGGCCATTTTGGTGGAGACTCAAGAACGATGAATATTCATCAGCCATTTGTGTTCTTTCTGACGATGAAAGGAATTTTCGTCTTGTCGTTGGTGACGTAATTCGGTGAAAGTGCGATACAGTGAAGTGGAATATTCTTGCCCAAAGACTAATCCTGGAGTGGCCTCAAAGTGTACGGAAGTTTACGGAGTTTGGCAATTTAGCACATGAGGAGTCTACTTATCTTGGGTGATAGACGAGAGGAAACGAGAGATCTTTAAGAGTGGATATTTAATCCGAGGATGAGAAAACGTAGGCCTGAAATACTCGGTGGCCAAAACGGTTCTGGAGATTGGTGATGAATGCTGTGGTCAAACAGGATGGAAGACCCTATTGTTGATTCTTGGTGAAGGTAAGAGCAAGAGAGAGAGAGAGGGACGGAGCGTCGAGAGGGATGAAGAATCCAGGGGGGGAATATGCGCAAGGATGAGATCTCGAAAAGAGGGAACGTCGCGACGAGGCAGGGTCCGTTTACCTGCCGCCACCTGCCGCGAGCTCTTCCAGGGTCCTGGCAGGTATTGGATGAAGGATAAAGGAAAACACAAAAAGGATGGAGGCAGGGAGAGCTACACAGGTCCAGCATTATGTGAATTTAGAGAACGCCGAAGAGAAAAGACAACGCTTATGATGCCCACATGGAGTTAGAAAACGTGGCACCTGCAGGCCTAAAAATAGCTGCGGATCTTCATTGTAACTGCCAAGAGTTGGTGGAAACTAACGTCATCATCGACTCAAAGGCTAAGGAGGATGGAAGACGTTCGGTAAACTGAGAAGTTTGGATGGAAGACTTTGGATTATTAAAATCGTCTGAAAGACTAGGGATGACTGGAAGTTGGAAGTAGGATATTTAGCTGCATAATTGGAATATTCATCAGCTTTGATCCTTCGTAACAATTGATGAAGGCAGCATCTCTGAACTCAAGGAAAATATTGAAAACTCGTGTACTCACTTGTCGCGGTTGCATTGAGAGCCAGATGTGTGTCTAGAATGATTGGACTACACTAGTCTCGGAACGCCCGTAATTGACTCCCGCCGGGAGTGGATGAGCGTTGGTGGGACCTGATCCAGTTGTCATTGCGTACTTCAGTGAGGTATGGAGCCGGTTGTCGGCTAACCGGTAAACAAACACGTGGTACACACGAGCCGGTTGACGAAGCTCGAACTGTGCAGACGACGGGGATTGTGCTCGTTTTTGTGGTTTTTTATAGGCCTACGTTTTTCAGCGATGGTATATGAGGATCGACTATAAACTACCTAGGGGACTTGAGTGTCCTTCCGACTTACATCTCCGCGGCCGTCGTTACCTCAACGGCAAATCCACCGAGGCAACTTCACCAAAAACTGTAACAGCGCCAGGATTCGCACCGTAGTCCACCGAACCCTGTTTTCACGAACTATTCATATCGGTCACCAAGCTTTCCGTACTGATTCCGCGCAGCTTTTTCAACAAACCAACGGAAGTTCCAGACTTCGAATAAGTTCCACTAGTTTCCCGTTTGGTAGTTCACGACAATTACGTACACACTTGATGGAAAGTTTTTTTGGAATTTCTAGGCTGATGGGCTTAAGTTTGGATTGTTGATGGCACTTTTCCGTTGGTAACTTGATGGAATGCTTGATCAGCTGGAACTTGGCGAACTTCTCTATACGACAGTAGACACTCCAGACTTTTGTCAGTTACAAAAATCGTAAATTCGTTCCGCTGTCACCATCAGAACTCACGGACCGTATCGTTCGATGAGTCCCGGGCAAAAGTTTCGCGCGCGAGGGCGTCCCGACGAAAACTGAGCGGCGACACTCCAGGAGCTTTCCAGGCTGGAGAGATCCAGCCGATCGTTCGTTCGGGATGCCTCGTCGTCGTTCCACTATGTTTTTTTTTCTTTTTTTTTTGTTTCTTCCGATCAACGAAATGACAGTTTGCTTGTTGTTTTTTTTTCTTCTTTTCTTTCTTCCTCCAGGCCCAATATCCCCACCACTTTTTCTTCCCGTTGCACACGACTTCACTTACGCAGGTTCCCGGTCACCGACCGGTTTTTCGCGAACTGTTTTCGCGCGTTCACGTACTCGCACGTATACACAGACGCACACACACACGCACACAGAGAGAGAGAGAGAAAGAGAGACACGACACCACCCCCTCACCCGGCACTGGTTGAAGCTTCTCGGTGTTGGGCAGCCCTCCGCGTCCCCCCAGGACGTCCCCACCTTTGATCCTGTCGTTTTAACTTCCGATCTGGAGAACTTTGCGGTATATCGCGTCCGGATGAGCCGGAGGAGCACTCTGTTCGACCGAAAACTTTTCATGCGCTTTAAGGAGCGCGAGGTATGGACAAGCGAAATCCTCTCGTCTCTCACGGACCACGGACTTCTCCTCGGGATAGAGGCAACATGGCCGCCTCCCAGCATCCAGCAGCAATCGGCCTCCCCCTCCTCACCTTCTCTCTCTCTCTATCCTTCGCTTCTGTTCTCTCTCGCTCCCCGCTCTTCGGCAATCTTAACGTCTCCCTTCATTCGAGCTCTCGCTCTTTCTCGCTCTCTCTCTCTATATATATATTTCTCTTTCTCTTTCCCTGGGGGTACCTCTCGTTCTCGCCAACGTACCTGGCCTCACCTGCAGCCTCCCGCGCCACTCTCTTCCCCTTCCCTTTGCCCCACTCGAGATTACGGTTGTCTCGCTCCCACTCTCTGGTATCGTCAACTCCTCTCGCTTCAGCGATCCGACGCCCCCTTGCCTGTCGTTTTTCTCGCTCTCTCTCTCTACTCCTCCGTCCCTCTGCCCCGGATACCCATGAGAGTATCTCTCATCCCACTCGCTTCCGAAACACTCTCCGATCACCCCTTACCCTCCATCACCTCCTCCACTCCTCTTCCAGTCGCTCCGTCCCCTACGCCCCCGTACGAATTCCTCCATCCATCCTTCCTCTTCGGTCACTTCGCTGGACTACGCGCCTCTTACCGTCCCACTCCCATCTCCCCTATCGACGAATGGACCACGCGGATCTACCTCTCTCCCTCTCACACTCCAGTGGTATTCCATTCGTGATCGCTCCCTTATGGAGAACCCCTGGAGTCTCTTCTTCGGCATCCTCTACCATGACGGCCTCGCGCGCCCTCTGCTCACTCATCGGGAGGTACAGCAGCGCCTGCGCGCCACTCGTCCACAGGTACAAGCCGGGAGGAGCGCGAGAGGAATCTCTGGAGAGCGATAAAGACGAAGGAGAATCGTTAGGCTGAGTGGACCCGACAGGGAGAGGGGGATGACAGTACGAAGAGAAACGGAAAGAGCTGGGACGGAGGAGCGAATGAGGGGAACTGGGCATGGGGAGGGGAGGGAAGGACTGAATTTTCGGTTCAGGGTACAAACATAGCATCGAGTCATCGATGGAACTGAGCTCTGGCCACCCGGCAATATCGCTCCTTCATTCCCGATCCCTTCTTACTCCCGCTCTTTTCCTCTCACCGGTTACGCATCCTTCTTCATTTCTTCTTTCTTCATCACGCAGCTCCTATCTTTTATCCAGCCATGAAGCTGGCTAAGATCGCTGAAACATCGCACAGCCTCGCTCATCGTATTGGTTATACTTTATTTTCGAGAATTGCGCAGCCAAAGGATTAAGGACTTTGGCACGAGTTCGACTCGTCGAACTGGAAAATGCATAGCAACTGGAAAATGGGAATGGAAAAGGAAGATGATTCGTATTGAGGGTTGGTGAAGGTTTGAGATGGGTCGGAGGATCAGACGAGGTTGAGCATTCGCTTGGTGCTGGAGAAGAAGATGTGGAAGAGATGAGATTATTGAGGAAGAGATGGGGAGAAATATGGAAGAGGAAGAAAGAAGAGAATGGAAAGAGTTGGTCGGGGAGAAGAGAGATATAAGATAGATAATATGAAGAAGAAGAAGAAATGAAATAGAAGATTATGAAGAGAAGAAGAAAGAAAATAGAAGATTATGAAGAAGAAGAAGAAGCAAGGAAATAGAAGATTATGAAGAAGGAGAAGAAGCAAGGAAATAGAAGATTATGAAGAAGATTGAAAAAGATGACGGCGAGGAAGAATGTCCGAAATATAAAGATCGCGATGGAGAAAGGTGATGAAGAACAGATACAAAAAGATGAAGAAGAAGGGAAATAGAAGATTATGAAAAAGAAGAAGAAAGGAAATAGAATATTATGAAGAACAAGATGACGAAGAAACGAAATAGAAGATTACGGAGCAGATTGAAGAAGATGACGGTGAAGAAGAATGTCCGAAATATAAAGATGGCGATAGAGAAAGGTTATAAACAACATATACAAAAGAAAAAAGGTAGTGACGAAGATAAACAAGATAAAAAAAATTAAAGAAGACGATGACGAAGAAAAATACCTGGAAGGAAAAGACGATAGAAGAGAATATTTGAAGAGACGACAAAGACGATGATGGGGAAGAAGAAAGGAAAGAGAAGATGAAAGATACTGGTGATCGAGGTATAGAACGGAAGAAGATGATGGAGGAGTAGCAGTATGAAAGAAAACGATTAACCGTAAGGTCCTGAAGAAGGGTGGCAACTGAAGATGACGAAGAAGAAAGAGGATGGCAATTGAAGACGAAGGAAGATGATGGAGTACGAGATCGCGAAGAGTACAGCAGAGACGCTGAAGCAGAAGACTGGTAGATGACCAGAAGATGCTGAAGGAGGACCATGGATAAAAATGAAAGAGAAGAAGCAGAAGATGATGAAGAAGAGAGACGCTCAAGAACGAAGTTGCAGCAATCGACTCCAGGGGAGTGGGCTATCCCCCTCGTTCCTGCGTGAAACCCCAGCTCTCAGAGATTAAAAAGAGTCGTGAAAAAGAAAAGGTGCTCCGGTGGAGATGGAATTAAAAGAGGACGAGGTAAAAAAAACAACAGGAAGAGGAGGAGAGACAGTGAGAGTGAACGTGGACCAGCGAACGAGAGCGAGAGGAAAGGGGCTCGTGAAAAATGGGTATCCGATGAGCCTGAGAGAAAGAAAGAGAAAATAAGAAAGAGAGAGAAGAATGCCTCGGGCTATGCCGCCCTAATGCGACCCAGCTCAGCAAAGCAGCGAAACGATACAACCCGACCACGCATCGTCTTGACTCATTCGCTATGTACACACGCGTACGTTAACGATTCACATGTATATGTGGGACTATGAATGTCCATATGGTTACTCACCTCATATTGGGCCTCGAATAAAACGAAACTTTCGTTACGAGATGGGCGCACGTGAACACCGTTCTTTTCATTGGTGACAAGTTGATGGCAACTTACCCAACTCGCAATACCCCTACAGCAATTCCACGTTTTGGCTCCGTTTTATCAACGGGAAGAAAACATTTGTTTCACGCGTGTGGCTCAATGACCTTATTTCTGTTCAATGACCTTATATCCCCCCAACAATCTCATTTCTTATCCAAAAACGGGATTTTTTTTTCTCGATGACGTTATTACTTCCCAATTACTTTATTTATGCTGAATTATTTATTATTTTTATTTTTATTATTTTTATTATTATTATTTTTTCCCCAATGATCTTGCTCCTGTCCTATGATTTTACTAATTTCTAATTACTTTGTTCGAACTCAATCATATTCTTAACCCGGAATGGTCTCTCGGGGTCCAGAGGACCCCAGGCAAATTATGTAGGGATATATCATTGAGAATCGAACATGTGTTGTCACGTGTTTTCTCGAGCCACTCGAACACTATTAAATCGGCGGCGATGGTCAAAATGACTTCAGTTGTTTTGCAGGTAGCTAATAGTGTTGTTTATAAAAATTATATTTTTTTCTGAAAAATATAGTATTTCAAGACCAACATAGCGTAGGTTTTTTTGTCATATCGCAAAAATCAAAATGTATATGAATTTTTCAATGAAAACTGTTTTATTTTCTGTTCTTTTTTTTCTGATTG
The DNA here is from genome assembly GCA_030522765.1 of Ophioninae sp. B BG-2022a. Classification (NCBI taxonomy): domain Eukaryota; kingdom Metazoa; phylum Arthropoda; class Insecta; order Hymenoptera; family Ichneumonidae; species Ophioninae sp. B BG-2022a. Next base: position 1,305 of record JAPYZJ010001340.1, on the reverse strand, counting down.
TTTTTTCGCCATATTAAAATTTTTTAACGAATGAAAAAACGATTTTGTTATTTGAAAAACATATAAATGGAATACTCGTGCAAGACTTGCATCAATAAATCAAGTAGAACGCCAATAGCAATAAGTTTTCAGAGTGGGGTCCACTATACCCCATGTGACCATTACAGGTTAATTCGTACTGACTTTTTATTTTGCACATTGATCTCTTTATACCCAATGACCTTGTTTCCGTCCAAGTATCTCGTTTCTGCCGAAAAGTCTTATTTCCGATTTATCCTATTTATACCAAATGACCTTGTCGAATAACCTTCAATGATAGCCTGCCCTACGACCTCATTACTTCTCCATGAGGTTAATCATTCTCGATTACCCTATTTATATATACTCTAATAACGTTATTTATTCTCAATGGATATTTATACCCAATGTTCTTGCCCAATAAAATTATTGGTACCCAAAAACCTTGTTTCTGGCAAATAGCCTCATTTTTAAGGATTAACATTTTTTTTCCTTTTTCCTTTATCGCTAATAATCATTACAAAAAATTCTTACATATACCCAACGATCTACTCACCTACCCAATGGCTTTATTCCTGCCCAATAACCTTACCTTCCACAGCTGTTCTATTTCCATCCAGATGTGACCTTATTCCATGAACTTGTGTCGGAAAATTACTCGACTACCTTTTCGGTGACCTTATCACAAGAAGAAAACGTGGAAGGGGGGGGGGGGAATCGCGAAGCTGAGTAGGGTCTACGACTCTCTATGGATTTGAGAGGAGAGGGGAAGGCGACTGAGACGGGAAAAAGAGAGAGGGAACGCGAGGCTCAAAATTATAGATCGCGAAAGGGAGAGTGCCCCCCCCCCCCCCCCTCCTCGCCACTTACTAGTTTTGCTGCTGTGGTCTTGGGAGAGAAGTAAACGTTCGGAATCGCTGATCCGTGGTACGTGAAAATGTATGTTACGCAACGAGGCAGACAGAAAGAGAGAGAGAGAGAGAGAAAGAGAGAAAGAGAGGTTGGACGATTATCGGGCAGCCTCGTATCAATAAAGCGTATAACTTCGATAACGTGATATTATAAGCCTTTGCAATTTACACCATCGTGCTTGGCTGTACCAGGGCGTGTAATGGTCCCCTGGCCAGGGTGCACATTAACGGCGTTACCGTTCTTCCTTCCCCTCCCTCGTCCTTTTTACCCCACCCCTTTCCTTGTCCCTCTTTCGACCACTACGTCTTCACTCACTATCCAGGGTCCCTTCTTTTTTTTTTTTTTTTTTTTTTTTTTTTTTTTTTTTTTTTCCCG
>JAPYZJ010001339.1:0-28511 GCA_030522765.1 Ophioninae sp. B BG-2022a | reverse complement strand
CGAATCTCAAGTTAAACTTAATTAGGAAGCTTATTATTTTTGTACTATAACTTTGAATTGAATAATTTGATTTACTCTTGTGTTGTTTTTCATTGTATTGATAGCAGTGGGCAGAACTAATATGGTGTCACTTTCTACCAACTCCTTGATACTTTCGCCCTGACCATGGGGTCGAAAGTAACAATCTCCAATTTTTTGTCTGCAGCTTTATAAAAATCAGAAACCGAAATATATTAGATAAAATTATAAAGCACATGTTTAGACCATAAACGAAAGTTTAATAAAGCTGTATTTATTTTATCACAAATGTTATAATTGACGAAAAATCGGGCATGGAGTACAAACTGCTACTTTTGTTATCGTATTTCCTGAGAAAGTTTTGCATATATTTATTGGAAACCGCAACTTTTACTCGATATTTGCAATATTTGAAACGAAGCGTGTCCTTCAATCTCTTCATCGCTCATGTATCACTCGAGTTCTAGTTCAGGGAAAATCGTTTATCAGTAATTCAGTTTAATCCAGCAAAAGATTCGTCTCGACGCGACAAATTCTGCAATATTTTCTTCAAACTTTGCATCCTGCTATCCTCTTTCCTAAGGCCGTTTCACATATGGGGAACTGAAATTTTCATCCGATAATTGCAATTTTCAAAATGGCGCTTATCCTCGTATCTCTTTATTGAAACCCGTTCGTACGTAAATCAGTTAAAATAAGGTATTGATTCACCTGCATGAAGACAGCAAGTGCAGCAAATTTCCTTCCAATTATTCCATCATATATCAACTATTTAGATATTTCCGGAACTTGATAAAAAGAAAGGAAAAATCGACGATAAAAAAATATCGTTGAATCTCAGCGTATCAAAGTTTGTGGGTCGGAAAGTCATTTGTACCGCAATCTTTCTTGAACGAGACTTCGTAACTGTGTCGAGTCGATTCAGCTGGTGTTTTTCGCAATCCGTCACAAGAGTGCCCTCGCGCGCGATAAAAACGGCAGCTCTTATCTCGCTAGGAAGATACGGCGATTTCGAAAGAGCGACAATAAAGCTGGAGTTTCCGTTTATCCGCGCAATCACAGGCAAAGTTCTAGGCGCCGAAGATCCCGTGGGAAGCAAGGGTTTGCTTAAGTGGAAGGGCGTCATGTTTGCTCCCGATGATGATGTTGAAGAGGCATCCAGTGAGAAACCGGAAACGGAGAACACCTCTAGAGATTCCAACAAGGAGGGGGCGAACCGACAAAACACGGTGGAAGATGGAAACGAGGTGGGTCAATCTTTTATAGCTCTAGGGATATTTGGATTTGCCCTGCAGGATCAAACAATTTTTAGGGGAAAAAGAATTTTTCGCGGTTCTTTGAAAATATCTGTAATCAATAATAACTAAAATAGCAATTTTACGAAACTCTATTTATTAACACTTTTAATAAATTAAAAACTTAAAATCAAATGCTCAGGAATAACATGAATCAAATTACTTTCAATTTAACCGGGTAACTGAACGGTTAGAGTACGGCTCGGGCGATCATCGAAGTTAAGCAGCGGCGGGAGAGGCTGATACTTGGATCGGTGACCGCTTAGCCGTACTCTAGCTGGCGCATCGACCGGTGAGCGGGAGGCCGATTTTTCTGAGGCCTTGGTGTACATACTTCAACAAAAACTCTATACACTGAGGAATCAAAAGAATACATGGCCGTCTATACCGGTACGGGTTTTTCACAGTTTCCCCGGACTCTTGCCAAATGCGGTATAGTATAGCGTAAGTCGGCTGTGGCCGCAACGGGGGTTAGATTCTGGTGAGGTTTTGAACAGGGAAGACGATATGGTGGAACGGAGAAGAAAGATGGTGAAACAAGGAAATAAATTTGGAGGAAATTGGAATAGGGAGAGTAGAAATGGAAAGGGTAAAAGGGCTAACCGCGCGTAAGAGTGAGAAAGCAATCAATATACGTTCAATTTAAAAATAAATTTATAAAACTAATCAATTATTGTATTGAAATAATATACGTTTACTTTGTCACTTAAATCAACTTTAAATGCCTTTACTTAAGATTGATTCAAGTTTACTCAATTGATCTCAAGTTAATTCTCTATTTAAAATTCTTACTCGATTTAAGATTGACTCTAGTTTCGACATTTTAAAAAATATTCACTAAATAAGAAAAATGACGAAACTTAAATCACTCGTAAATTGAGTACTAACTTGAAATGTTGGAGTAATTTGAAATTGGATGTGAGGAACTTGAATTACGTTTGAATTGTATAAAAAGGCAATTAAAGGTTAATTCAAACCACCAAGTAAAAAAATGTCTTTTTGATACAATAACAATAATTCAGAAAAACAAACGAATTATTTAAATTTATTAAATTTAAAAAAATGGAAATGTATTGAGATGCGTCTGTTTTGAACTTTTTTAGTGTTAAACCCCGGGATGATGAATTTCAAAATTGTACGTGTGTAAATTATTTCTACTGTGTCATGATTAGACCAATTTAGTATTCATACCGATTCAATTGTGACATTTGATCCCATGTTCCAGGTATTCATGGTGGAGTTGACGCGGGGTTGGAACAGTCGGTTAGGATTCAGTCTACAGCCGGAGGGTAATTCCACTGTGATATCCGTTGTCCATCCCGATAGTGTCGCAGCTAAGGACGGCAGGCTTAAGCAGGGTGATGTATTAATGATGGTGAGTTACAATCACTGATAATATATATATTATATATTATATATATATATAATTTATTAATAAACATTTATGGTATACAAATATGGTAATGATTGCTTCTTCAATGATACGCGCTGTTAGCGCTTTTTACCTGTCCCCTTCCTTCTTTCCCTATTCAGGTATCCCCCACATTTCTTTCCTGTTCCACCATATCTTCTTCCCTGTTCAATACCCCACCAGAACCTAACCCCCATTGCGGCCACAGCCGATTTACGCTACACTATACCGCATTTGGCAAGGGTACGGGGAAACTGTGGAAAACCCGTATCGGTATAGACGGCCATGTATTCTTCTGATTCCTTGGTGTACAGACATTTTGTTAAAGTATGTACAATAAGGCCTCACGAAAATAGACTTCCCGCTCATTGCCCCATTTGCCAGCCAGAGCATATTAAATAAATATATAGTGGGTAAAAAAAGCATTTGTATACCTCATAAGAGATTTTTGTCAATTTGACTTTCCTTTTTTTGTTCGGATTATTAAAAAAACCAAGGCATGCAAATTTTTTATTTACTCTCTGAATATATGTGCTATTTTTATCCACTGTATATATTGACTATTAATAAAGATTTATAATCGTAAGTCGAATCAGTACGTTGATAGAAATGAGTCTTTGAAAAACTGCCCATTTAATAATTTTTTGAAATTTTGTATTCGTTTTTTCAAACGAAACTTGTACAAAATACAATTCTTCCGTTCAAAATCTAATCGTCGAAAAATCTATCTCTAAGAAACTACAAACAATTGGAAATTAAAAAATGGTAGATCATTGTCAAGAAAACCCATTTGGACAGAAAAAAAAGAGGGAATTGAAGGTCTCTTGTGAATACCACCTATTATTAGATTTTCGGCCTGGCAGAGAAAACTTGAACTCTAATAGAAACGAATAATTCTAATAGAATAACTGTCTAATAGAAAACGAATAGCTCTAATAGAAAATCGTTAATGGATTTTCGCAGGTGAACGACGAGAGCGTGGAGAACATGGCGACTGCAGAGATAATAGACTTGCTACGAAAAATTCGGGGTTCCATAGGTATAACGGTGATGAGGAAAAACAAAACAAAAGCTGCGGCATCGTGATAGAGCAACAACGATACTACAATCAACAAGATAAAGATAGAATGAAAGAAGGAAGGAAGGAGAGGCGATACAGTTCAATTTGCGAGGTCGACGATGAACTCGCGGGCTTGGCAATAACAATATGATCGACGACAATTGGACTCGATCAGCCGTCGAATAACAGGCGATAAAGGAATAGCCGAGAAGGAAAGAAAAATCAAAAGACAAACGAATTCCGGATATCGGTGAAATGGAAAAAAAATCAATAGATCTGCATAAACGACGCGTAACAAAGAGGAAAAAAAGAGACATTTTTTCGCGTGATCTGTAGGCGAGAAGACACGTAAATTATTTTCGTTAGTCGTTTGCAAAATCGTATGATCGAGAAATCAAAAAAAGGATACATGTTCACGTTAAAGTGTGTCGAAGAAAAAAATTACTTCAACTTTTTAGTTCCTTAAATTGAAAAAACACCGTTTTGCAAAAAAAAAAACATTAATATTCTTTGGCCACTCGTGATCTCGTACTTTGGAATACATTCGGTCAGATAAAGATCGAAGCTGATGAAAATATGTTACGAAGAAGGTAAAAACTTTTTTAGTTCATCTGTACGAATCCAAATGAAAAAAAGTGCTGAAACATTCTGAATACTTTTATCAACGCATAGAAAATATTCGAAAAAAGATTCATCCTCTTTCACCTTAAATCCGTTCAGACAACGAATTTTCCAAAAATATCACATTTCATTGCAGCATTTGCATAAAAATCTTTAAATTCCTATCCCTTTAGATTCATATCGAAATTTAAAAAAAAGTGAAAAGTGCAATTTATACATTTTCGCGAAAATAAAAATCATTTGCAAAGCAGATGTATTCCTGTCGAAAAAAAAATCGTATTTCCCAAACAGTCGCACTTCGTGCATAAATAACGATACGAGGGTTTTTTTTTCGAAAAGCTCTCTATAAAGAGAAGCCTAATTTTTTTCCATGGAAGACATACAACGAAAAAGTTATCGAACCAATCATTATTTGAGTCAGGAAGCTCTAGTTCACCGACAGAATTTTCCAAATCTGATAATACTTTGGAGCTTTCAAGCTTGAATTTTTTCGTTCTTCGACACACCTCGATGCGTATACAATTGTTATAACGAATTTGGACAATAGAACGTGAAGTTTCGACTTGCATTTATTCGAATGAATTACGCTGAAGTTTGAGAATCGTATATACATATTTATGCCACGTTCGTCACTGTGTCGTTAAATTCAACGAAAGGAGGGACAAGTGACGAATTCGTCTCGGAATTTAGAAGACGCAACCTACTAATGAAATAGTCAATCAAAAAAAAAAAAATCATAGCGTTAATACCTAAAAAAGCACGTAATAACTGGTCAAGAGAAATTTGTAGTCGATTGGCTATTGTGGGCTGCTTCCACACATGTGTAGTATCGTTACAGTCCATGACTGTGTATATGCACGAAAACTAGTGCAGTCTTTGCTATCTTCGTCCAAAACCGAGTCAAAATTTTCGAGCTGCTTTCAACCTGCGGAATGGAGGCCTCCTTTCCGAACAAAAGTCTGCCGTAGCGGATTATCGAGTATCCAAGTGAGGCTACGATGTATGGAATATTATCGTGTCAGAGCCTCCGTTGAACCTCCCAGGTGGCACATACTGGACTTTAGGCTTAAAGGAGGCTAGTGCAGCGAGCAACTGAACCTACGAAACCTCCGGTGGACCTGAGAAGATAACGAATGTGGGCTCAAAGCAGGTTCGGTGGAGGTCGAAGCCACAGACTTGGAATCAAAAGCGAGTTAAGGGGGCCTGGGTTCTTCACGTTCCATTGGTACTGGAGATCGAAAGAAGGTTTGAAAGGGCGAACGGAGGTTACACTGGATCGAAACGAGGCCTCTCTGTAACAGTGAACTCGACAAATAAGCCCTCGTAGGTTCAATGGAGGCTCGCGGCTTGTGCATTACAAAGAAAATATAGGTTCCGCGAGTATTGAGAGGAGGCTAGAAATTTTGACTCGGGAACCCCTCACCACTCTGTTTTCTCACTTGTGTCGCTGCACTCAAGCAAATTTACGTAGCACGATGAAAATAGGTAAATCAAAGAATCGTGGAGATATGAAGTGCAAAAAAAAAGGAAACCTCATGACGCGAGTTATTTTCGAGAGTTCCACGCACTATCGAAAACGGGTGCAATGCGTGTCCTGCCGAAAAGATGATATAAGTTTTTCCGTGGTGTCTGGATTTGTGTCGTGCACGACACCGAGCACACTTATTCCTAGCCGTGGGCAAAAAAACGTGATACTCGCTGGTTCATTGATGATCATGTTATCGTGATTACTTTTTCGCGATAATCGAAAATACGGGTTGTTGCAAGTTCGAATTGTTTGGGAAGTATGTCCTCAACAATTCTTTTCATTTCTATCAATACTGCATACATATGTGTATTAGGAGGAGTTTAACGAAGAGCATTCATCTCTTGTCCTTCGAACAGTTCTATCAAGCAAATATAAGCAAAAATTGTACTGCATTGAGAATATTCAACTTAAATACTTGAGTCTGAGAATTTGATTTCCTCGTGATTTTTGATCGATCATATTTTAACTACATCGACTTGGTTAACTCAACTTGGATAACTCAGCAACTAATCAACATTCCTCAAATCCGATTGGATATCATTATTTCCAAACGAATTGCAGCATTTCTAAAGGAAACTCCTTTTCTATCTCGAATCTAAAGATTTATCGAAACGTTGTGTGTATCGAAATAATGATATTGAGATTTGAATAAAGGCTTTGGTGCATATACACTAGACACAAAAATTAAGGGATAGAAAAAAATAGCAAATTTTTTGCCATTTTTCAAAAGGCTATAACTTTGTGGAAAATGGTCGAAAAACGTAAAAAAAATCCTTTTTTTTTAACGTTTTTCGACCATTTTTCACAAAGTTACAACCTTTTGAAAAATGGCAAAAAATTTGCTATTTTTTTTCTATCCCTTAATTTTTGCGTCTAGTGTATATCAGCTTAGAGAAATCACAATTGGATTCTTCGAAACATCGATGAAAGTTGCTGAGTTATCAACCTTTCAATGTACGACGAATATATTGATCTAACAGTGAAAAAGTGATCCAAAAACTCCGCTTGTTTGACTCAAATGTGGCATGAATACATCCGATGTCGGTTGAAGGTACAAGAGATCAGTTTTTCATTTTCGAGGCATCCTAATGCACGTATACAAATATTTGAAAATTTATATACGGCTTTAAGACATATCGCTGAGTTGAGAAGCAGCTAAGACTCATAAATCGTTAATAAATTCTGATTAATTCCTTTCGATAAAACTGTAGCGCAAAAGTATATACAGAATTGTTGTCTGCCAATTTACTTTGAAAGGATTGTTCCTTCATCGAAATGAATCGAACCATCACTGATGGTAGTTCTTTGAATGGTTCCCACGATGATAATAAATATTTTTTTTTTTTTTCGTTTTCATTGCCACGATGGGTCAACGCTGACTTCATCTGCCTCAATGCGCCGCATCGCTGTGATACGTGGCGGTAGCACTTGTATGGTTGGATATAAAACCCGAACTTCGAATGACCAAAAGGCTAAAAATTCCGAATTTGTATATACCGAAACTACAAATTTCGTACATTTTTGGATTTGTTTGGGTTTGTTTAAAATCAAGGGTTCACAATCAAACGAACGAACCCAAATAAACCCAAACAAGTTTCGTAAACCTTTACGAAATTTGTAGTTTCGGACTATTAAAATTCGGAATGTTGAGCCCTCTGGTGAAATCGAAGTTCGGGTTTCCTACTCAGCCCCTACTACTCGTGTAATAAAAACGAGAGCAGGAAGCAAAAGAATCGCGAGCGAATCAATCGAATATCAAAAACTCTCGTTTCTCGTGCTTGAAACCTTGTTCACAAGAGGACGATTTTTCGGGACTAATGTACCCGAACCTCTTAAAAAAAGACACTGATGACGTACGCTCGAGTATTAAAAAAAAATGTATTAGGACGTTGAATAAGTTTTCGCGGTTTTTCGTGAATATTAATGTCTTATTTAAAATAAATTGGTAAAAACTTCTCCTAAAATTCTCTTCAAAAAAACTTATCTTAAAATTCTCTGCAAAAAAATTTGTCTTAAAATTTTTTCGGTGCGCCGGAGCGTTCTCTACCGTCAACATCAAAATCATTATGTTCGAAGGGTCAAAATCAATCTCTGCATTTTCATTCTGTGCGCTTCACCTGAAAGTTTTTTGAAATTATAAGTAGCTTACTGAGATTACACACAAATACTCTTTTTTTAAGCACGAAATTTGACATGTTGAACACTCTGAGAAATCCCAAACGTTGGATTTAAAATTTGTTTATAATACTTTATAGATGCGTCATGAACTCAAAGATATGTAAAAGATCGACATAACCTCATAAATTTTCGAAATCGATTTTTTCATCGGCATCTAAGTTTTTAATAAAAACATCGACCTTCAATCTCTGCAGAATTCATAAACGGTATTAATGAAGGCGTTTGTGCCATTATTTAATAATAAAAGTTTCGTGCTTTAAGTCACGGTTTAAAAATTTCGGTTATCTCGCATTCACGTGTCACGTGACATATTTTTCACATGTCCTTAAAGAGCATGACGAACATCGACATAACCTCACAAATTTTCGAAATCTGTTTTCTCAACGATAATTAAGTTTACGGCGAAAAGTCCAGCATCAGTTTTTGTAGAATTCATAGAGACGGAAATAGATGCTTGAATTTTACGATAAAAATGTTTCGTCCTTGAGAAATTGCGATTTAAGAATGTTGACTATCTCTCTCGCACTCGTGTGTCACGTGGTACGTCTCGACGTGTCCTTAAACTAAATGCACGTAATTCTGGTAGCGCCATCTATTGCAAAACAGCGAGGACTTATTCAACGTCTTAACAAAAAAGATAAAAACAAACGCAAGAGGATTTTAAGCGCGTGAGGTCTTCGGGACTGCGGGGTATCATTGTGCGTACAAGTAAATAATCGATAAATGTGATAGCTAGGCACTTTTAGGATGTTAGCCGTTTAAAATATCTAATGAACGTTAGAACGTATGTTATACAAATATATATATATATATACATACATGCATAGCTATATATCTATATGTAAACATAGATGTACATGAAATTTGAGAAAAAAAAGAATCGGTAAATACGATACCAAAGTAAAGTGTAAATAATTGTCAAAAGCAGCTCTTTTATCGTTACAGTTGTAAGCTTATTAAATTATTCTTAATACGTCTACGCGAAAAAAAAGAAAATAACTAAACGAAATATGTATATTATCACGAAATCTTATTGTTCGTTATCGATATTTCCATCGATCGACCCAAGCAAACCCAAACGAAAGAATTGACGAATAAATGAAAGCAATGTTGTAATGTATATTCAATAAAAAAGAAATCCGTATCTGACGAGACCGATCAATCGCCTTGAAATTTTTTTTACGATTTTTTCTTCCAGCTTTCGCATCATCATTTCATTTAATTCGCAATTAAAGCGAATAATCATTAGCACGGTTTAATTTATTGTTCAAGTACAAAAAAAGGGCTTTTTAAGCGCGTATTTACAGAGAGGAGTGATTACTTCTCTTTGGTGTGTTAAAAATATAAGAATGCAAGTGAAGGCACAAAAAACAATGGTATTACGAAAAACGGTGGAAAAACGCCGATCAAATACGAGAGACTGGAGATCATTTGTTCGGGTTGTCGGTTGACGTTGAATTGACAAGGCGTTTGCGAAGTGGTCTCCTCGGTGGGTCCTTAGTTTCCACTTCATTGGTCGTTTTCTTGCGACCTCTTCGACGCTTCAACGGGCTGTCGAGGCGTGATGCAATCGGAGATTTTTCATTCTCGGCTACTTCCCCGTTGATCCAACGAGTCTCGTCGTCGTTAAGTACCGTCGTTTTCGTCGATGCTTTTCGTACGTTTGATCGAGTGTCATCGGTGGTGTCAACGTTGGTCAAACGCCCAAGGCACTTTCTCTTCCTGAGAGGTCGATTAACGACGCTTGGACACTCCTCGTTCTCCTTGTCTATTTTCGATGCAAGCGGATCCTCGACTTCGCCACTTTCCACAAGCTCGCTCGTCTTCTTACTTACAGTTTCTGGTGTGTTGAAAAAGAAGAAAAAATATAATTCTATAAAAGATTTCGTTTAACGCGAGCTTGCAAAATGTCACTTTTTAAATATTGTCTGCTCGAAAAACCTCCATGTTGCATAACTTTTGGGCTGATTAATTTCGGGATTTTTGTTTTTTTTTTTAACGAAATTACATTTTTGTGGATCGAAGGGGTTGTCATCGTTGAAATAAAAACATCATTTAATTCATTTACACAAGTGGGTTTTAGCGATATTAAGATAAAACTACTTGATTAATTAAACCATTTATAAATCAAAATGTTTATTTCGTCACTCTCAAGTATCGAATGATATTTTTAATGCCAGTGTTTCATATTATATAGATTTTTTTTGTTTACTCTCTCTCAAATAAAAGTAATTAATAATAACATTTTTTGATTGTAATTTTAATTGTTATCTCATTAAGATAACAAATCTTACTTCACTAGATTTGAAAATCTTAATGAATCGATATCTATCATCTATTACCGCGATATCTATAAGAAATCGATATCCAATTTCAGAAAAAGTTACCGATGCAGTCCTAGACAATAGGTAGCAGCGAAAATGCAAATTGTGAGGAGAAGACTTCAGAGATCGAAAAATTCGTGAATTTCAGTGTATATTTTTTAATACAAAATTAGTATATGAATCAATAGAGGGGTAGGAAAGGGTCTAATAAGGAACCTAGGAAATATGTATGTATGTTGGATTTCGGAGTCTAAAAAATATCGCAATAATTTATATACATATATTTATCATAAATATTATAAATACCAGGGTGGATTAAAAGACAGAATCTTTTAGCGCGAACAATATTATCGGATACGCGGAAACGCATCAGGTTTAAGCCTTTTACCTTAATTATAATAATGGACGTTATAGTGTTCTTTTCCCCACTCTATTCACACAGGGGATTAACTTTGAAGGTTCGAACTGGCAATCAAAACATTATTTGAAAATTTTCAAAAATAAATATGAGCTTACTGCAGCTGTTGTTCGTAGCTTTCTGAAATCATCACTACAGCTGAACCTTGAAGATTTTCTAAATCTCTGAATCGATTTTACACAAATCACATCTTAAATTCCAAACTCAGTCATTTTATCGTATTTTTCTAAAATACTCAATTTTCATCATTTCTGATGTTGGATCAGAAACCTCTACTGTTTCTAGATTTCTTGGCCGCCTAGAACATTTAAATCTTCAAAAAATAGCTTAAAAACATGGCGCACGAACGCAATCTTATCAATAATTAAAAGATCCAAAACTAACCTAAAATTTAAAAAACCTACAAAATTTATGCTTCAAATTTGCGTGATTTTCCTTTCACCCTCACTTTTGTTTTCAGTAATGTTATTTAAAAGAGAAATCTGCGTCGTGAAAAAAATAAATATGATAATAATTATTACTGTCGGAGAGGCAAATATTGCATTGTTTAAAGTATATCGAGAAAACAATTTTTTGTTAAACACGTTGAGAATTCACTTCTATTCAATTCTAAAGAACGAACGATTCCGGATGATCTCTATTTGCTTGTACGATTGAAATGTTCGGCTATTATTACCTACCATTAGGGGTTCCGTTTCCGAGGCTGTCATTGCTGGACGTGTCGAATGTGAAGTCGCTAGCAATCGACATCGCTAATTTGTGTCCCTTCAACTGATCGGGCACGTCAGGATTATCGCCACTTTGCGTCTCCGTGAACGTTAATTTGGCTCGTTTCGTCGTATGACTCGTCGTGGCATCGGGACTCGGTGGAATAGCCTCTTCATCGCTCGTTCCATTATCCGTCGTGGCGCTGTAGATATCAGCGCTCATCGATGGGTTTTCCACCTGATTGTTGCTCAACGTATTTTCATTGGCAGATCCTTTAGGCAAATGTTTCATCGGGGAATTGCTATCCTCGAATGTGTTCATCGTGAATGAGAGAAAATTCGTCGGATCGCCGCTTGTGTAATGTTGCAAAGGACAGGAAGAATTCGAGTCCGAGTCGTGGAAGGTCGCCTCGTAAGAGTTCATTGAGTAACACAAAGGATCGACCTCGTTTTGGAACGAGTCGTTGTGAGAATCGTTCTTCGCAGTGCTACTCTCGATATTCACGCAGCCGTCGACTCCTTGCTCACTCATGAGTGATCTTCTTACCGGAGGCTTGCGCGTTTTGCCACGTTCCTTTATTGACGTAATGAGATCACTGAAGTTCTGCCGATTTGATTCCACTGGAAAATACAAAAATAAGTGAAATCTTGAGTTCTTAAATCTGATCGTTTTTTTTTTGTTTGACGCAAATCAGAAGCATTCCTATCGTCGATTTGTCTGCGGATTTTTCTTCAAATTCTGTGCTTTTGTAAAAATTCTGTACCCTAACGAAAATACAGAGGCAAATTGTTTGCCTCAACACTGCCAAATTGTTTTCAAAAAGTAAATTGTTTGCCTTTTGCAAACAATTTGCCAGTGTTTTGTTTGGGTTGGTTATTCGAAGTTAATACTGATTATGAACTACATATTTTTTGCAGTGTTCAAAGGATAGCGGATTTTCATTGTTAGGTTGTAATAACAACAATATTTTTTTTTTCTACGAAAAGAATTCTTTGTATTTAGCTTTCCATACTCACGGTACTTTTTTTGTGCTTCCTCAATAATATTCGGTTCGCAGTTCCGAGTGACCTTCAGTCTCTGAAAAAAGAGTTGCAAACTTGAAATCGGAAAAAGTGAAATATGTAGAAATTTAAATGAAAAATAATATCTACATTTGCAGCCTGCGCAAACTTTTGCATCTTTTTCTCCAAATTTTCCTCGTTCTCGCATTGCTTAAGTAACTCTTCAATCGGTCTGGGATCCCTCTTATCGCATTCCGCGTTGTACAATACTGAATAACGATGAAAACGCGCCTCTAGCGTTTTCCTATCGCCCTGTGAGGGCAAACCGAGTTCCCGCATTTTCTTTCGCAACTCGACGTCCTTCATAAGACTGAACACTAGCTTTGGTAACGGCTTACGTTTCGGCTCTGGATTTCTGAAACAAAAACGAAACGGAATTGAACCAATCAGTTACGTTCAAGGAGCAACAACTCGCGATATGCATAATACAATTGAATTTTTGAAATATTTGTACCAAACTTTTTGAGGACTTGTAGAAAATCGACATAACCACACAAACTTTCGAAATTCATATTGTCATCAGCGGTAATGTTTGAAAAATGGGGATTTTGATAAATATTTGAAGATCGACAAATAAAAGTGCATTTCTTAGAATACCAGAAGTCTATTAAATTCCAAAACAGGTTCTCTACTGGTTGCTATCTTAAAACGCCTTGAATCGCTTTCGGAAATTATTATTATTCGAAATTCATAAAAATTCACCATGTTAAATACCGCATCATTAAAATTCATCGAAAATTCATATTTTTTAATTGACCAACTTTTGTTTACTAATGTAGGCCAAAAGTAATACTACTACGTATCTTTATAAGAAATGTATGCCGTTGAATACTGAAAGAAAGCTTATATTTTTACTTTCCAACAATGCAAACTTCTTTTTTGATCTTCGGTTATCGCAGTACTAGAAAATTTCATTGTATGATCAATAGATAATATCCATCGCACGTTATACCTGACTGATTGTTGGCTCGCAGTTTGCCTCTTCAAGCATGCGTCCAAGTGCTTGTTTATGTGCAATTCAGAGACATCGACGCTGCAAACTGGACATGGAACCGTTTCCCCTCCGCTCTTCGCAGAATTCACCAAATTTTTTTTTCTCTTCGGTGTGAAAAACGTTGATATTTTGGAAACGCCGCTCGTGCTTGGGCTCGACAGAGCTTTTGGCTGTTCGTCCGCAAACGTAGCAACGTTTACACTTTTTATTGTCTCATCAACGAGCGCTTTCTCTCGCTCGGTGATAGGGGAAGCTTTTTTAGTACTCTGATTCGCTCGTGCTGGTCTAATCGGAGTAGTTTTTATAGACTCGTCAACAGTTTCGACGTAACAATCTTTGCCAGCAGAGATCATTTTCGCACCAGTGATACACCGCGCGAGTTTTTCCCTGATATTCCCAAAATACAACACGATCTCGTCCAGTATTCTGTTTGTGTGCAAATCCTTCTCGAATGTTTTCTCGAAGCATGCTGGACACTGCGTTTTGTAGTGCAGGTATTTCCTGATGCATAACGAACAGTCTGGAAAATTGAGGTGACCGTATTTTAATTTCATGATCAAATATGTTGCATAATCGGTTTTAATACATTTCTGTAGATATATCAGACTTAAAAAGAATCCAATGAAAATTCCAATTTTTAATCTTATTAATACGATCTATTATTATTGTTGAGATAGACAGACAGAAACAGTAAAATTTATCGGTAAGTCATTAGCATCGAAATGTTTTTTTCTCACTTAACGTCGAAATTTTTGCACGTCTCTTAAATAAATAATAAAGCTGGTTTATAACCTTCGAACTTACAAATATTATTCCAATTTGATCAACGATGACTAGTGCATAGATAACGTAATCTGATATTAGCCAAACAAGTATAATGCTTCAAAATAAAGTTTCAAAAAGACACATTTGAGTCTTCCCGATTAGCATCAGCGTAAGTTTGCCGTAATGACTAATATTGAGACATAGGTTGAAGGTAGGGCTGCCATCCGTCCGGATTCCCCGGATTTGTCCTAGTTTTGGTGTGGACGTCCGGGGAGGATCCGAAAAAGCGTCCAAAGAAGAAAAAAAGCGTTTTATTTTTATTTTCAAGCTTTTCCGGAGTGAAAATATTTTTTTACCTAAATGTCCGGGGTTTTGGGAGTTTTTGTCCGGTGCCCACAGTTTATGGAATGGCAGCCCTAGTTTAAGGACATGTCGAAGCGTACCACGTGACGCAAGAATGTGAAAGTCGAAATTTTCAAATGGCAATTTCTCAAGGACGAAACATTTTTATCGCAAAATTCTAGCGTCTATTTCCATCTCTATGAATTCTACAAAGACCGATGCTCGAATTTTCGCCGTAAACTTAATCGACGCTGAGAAAACGGATTTCAAAAAATTGTGAGGTTATGTCGATGTTCGTCATGCCCTTAACGAACAACGATCTACTCTAACAATGAAATATGGAATTAGTTTCGGTAATCTTACAATTGTGGGAGCAAGGTGTCATAACAGATGTGTCCATGTACTCGTAACAAATTCCACATAGCAGTAACTCTTCGAGTCTCTGAATAAAATAAATAAGCATTTATCAGATGAAACCAACGAAACAAAGTCGATCAAGTAAGCATCTACGTTCGAGAAACTGTTCGCGTATCAAAATTACGAGAAAATAGTTGAAATTGATATATTTTTTGCGAACAATTATTCTAGTTAAAAACGAACTAAACTAGCTTATACCATTTTTGTTAAATTTTTTAGAGGGGAAATATTACCTGAAGTTCTGAATATTCAGGGGGCCATGTTATTTGCGTGAGTTTGCCCATAATTTGTGATTTCACGATATGGGAAAGAACCGTAACAAGGTTAGAATGAGCCCGTTGAGCGATTTCTTTATTTGTGCACCGGGCTTGTAACTGCGTATTTTGTTGCAAGGAATGAATATATTGCAATTCATTTGGTCCACGGGAACAATGCGAACATAAAAACAGTCGATATCACAGAAAGGTTTTGGATAAACAAAGCATAAAAATGATTTTTTAAACGTCAACAAAGAGTACTGGGGAAAAGAAAAACCCTCACCCGACTATCGACGAAAGAGCAACAACATTGTAGTACTTTTTGGCGCGAGAATCGTCAGGCGACGCCGACAGGTCGCGCTGCGACACTACTGTACCGAATACTGATAAATATACAAATTTACTTTCCCTACTTTACCAAAGCATGTATAAATAGATTTGGCGTAAGTTCAACACCTACACGGTGAACGCTACATTTATAGTTTTTTTTATTGTTTTTGTTTGGTCATTGTGCATCAATTTTTCGATGTTTTTTTGTTGTTTACCGACTAAGAAGTATGATTCGAAATAGTCAAATCCATATCAGTCGGTAAGAACGATTTCAGAACCCTGAACATAGCAGGGCTTCGCGATTCAACTTTGGCTTGTAGTATTTTTATATACGTTAATTATTTGTGAGTCGTTCGTAAATAATCGAAAAGTTTGTAAGATCAGTCTCATACGAAAAACTGAATACATACAATGATTCCCTGGTATAATTTTTTTCCTGCATTTTTATAAAAAAACTTCCATTTTCTCCCAAAATTTGTCCGATTTTTTCAGTGAATTGAGACTTCGGAGAACTACGAAAAATATATTTCCACATTACTCCGAAAATTCCTAAATTTCTCCGCATTTCTCCAAACTTTCTCTATTTATTTCCGAATACCATACTTTTTTTTATTTCGTAATATTTCTTGTATAATTGAATTTTGTTGTGCAAGGACCAATTGTTATTTAACGGTGCGAACGAAGTCCTATCTATCTTATCGATACCAAATCCTCTGCTGATTGCAACGTTGCAACGTTTTTAGCCAAAACTCTATCAAGCGTTGAAGTTTCATCAACTACCATTCCTTTTTATGACACCAGCCGAGCAGCTATAAGTGCGACAGAGATGAATTGCAGATTATAGATATATAATACTTGATTTCTATTAAGCAATGAAAAACTGCATTCTCTTCTTTTGTCCGAAATATAATCCGTTTGGGAACGACATTGGCAGTGTTTTTACCAACCGGTCATATGACATGAACTTCTAGCCAGAATATCTACCGAGTCGCAACCTGGTGCAACAGCTTCCGATATCCGCCGTCAGATGGAAACACTTTTATCATTTCCAATCCCGTGGCGAGTGCAACTTTTCGTACATTCTGTTTAGTCCACGATCTTGTAGAAGCTGGAGGAAGCAAATTCTAAATCTTTATATTTACTCCGGTGAGTTTGCCGTAATAATCAGCGGGCGTCGTTTCTATACCTTATATTCAAAACAGCACATTTTTCAATATTCATCGACTATGAATATTGAAAATGTTTCTTCGCTGAGGCTATGAACCCAGCCTCAACGAAAACATTCGGAGGGGAAAAAAGAAGAAAAAACAAGAAAGAAGTAACCGGCACGCAAGAGTTGCCCATTCTAAGCAACGATGTACACAATACAAGAAACGTAAGTTTATTGGATTTGTTTGTTATACACGGTAATAGAGGGAAGAGAGGACACGAGTAGGCAACGTATCTCGGGGCAATAGTAATGTACCAGAAGTTCGCGCAGGAGGAACGGCGCGGCGGGGGGAGGGGGGGGTTGGAGTCAAGGGTATACAGGAAGGAGAAGGTACAGGAGAGTAGAGGAGTCATGGCTCCCGAGATAAATAACCGGGCAGTAATTGCGTGCGGAGCGATACCATATTTCATACGCGCTATAAGCCATAACTTAGGAGGCAATTACCGTGAGTACGTCATTTATCATCGCGCGCCGGCGGAAGCCGTGACGGCCGGTGGCAAGGGCGGGTACACGCGGTAGTTGGGGGCTTTTCTTCCCTCCATTCGAGAGCATTGGTAGAGACGGGAGATAGTGCTACGGTCTTCAGCTATACCATACTCCCCTACAGAATCTCGCCTCTCCGGGAATACGAATTAGCACCTATGCTTTTTCAGCCTGTCGCCATTTTTCGGCTACGCCAACTTTACGAATAACCGGGACGAATTTTCAACGTAATTCGTTCTCGAGAGGGATAATTGATGGTGTCGTTAGTCGGGGTTGGAAAAGCTCTTCCCACATTGATGCTTCATACTTATTACTATTCTTAATCTTACTCGTATTAATATAGTGCGTGATGTATACATTAATTTATTCAGACCGAAATGTTTGTAAGTTTGAAATGACTAAGCTTTTGAGCCTTCAACATTTTGAAATGTGTATATAAACACTCGATGGATTAGAAAAAGTGCAATAATGAAATCGCGTTGCACTTTACTTATCTCGATCCGGGTAAAGAGAGTCTTTCATTTTAACACTACAGTGAGCCATTCACCATTTCTGAGAAAGCACGAACGTCAATAATAGATGCTAAACAGCACTGTTAGCTTCTATCATTTTGTTTAACTAATTTGGAAGTGTATTACAGCATTACAAAGAACTTAAATCTATGTCCAGTTACCAGTGTTAAATGATTACACTTTGTTTTTATTCGCGAAATTGTACGTATTTATTTTTCTATTTTGTAATTTTCATAGTATTAAAAATCCCGAATGCGTATCCGATATGCGAATGTTTCATTCTTGTAAACGACTAAGTTTGGAGAGCCCTGTTTTAGACAACGTATAACGCAATGGAATCGTAGCATAAACCGAGCTGGAGAGGATCTTCTTGGAATGAGGTGTGCAAAGCGATTTAATAACATCGGAAGCACATGTCCGTGTATCGCAGTAATAACTGTTCCAGCAATAATAGCGCCAGTAGGTACATCGTATGTACATACGTACAGGCATTATAAGGCTCCGTATCGTCGCGACTGGACAATGGAGTGCAGTGCTTCGATGGCGAAAGCGTGTACAGGCTATGGTATATCGTGTGCGTCCTCTCTATGGACTTTCGGTCCGGAGGGAAGTAGTGCCAGCTGAAGTGGAATCGGGCAGGTTGGAAACTGTGCACGTATCTAAGGGAGAAGATCGAGCAGCTCAGTAGAGAATAGGGTTCACTCGGAACAAACGTGTACAGCTCAGTGCTAGTGCTACTAATGTTAGCCGCAAGCTCTGAGCGCTATGAACCTGTGCGACCACAAGTAAACCAAGCGACCATCTCTCTCACTCTCTTCCTCTGTCTACTGATCTATTCCTCTCCTCATCGTTCGTTCCCAACTGTACTCCGATAGAACCAATGTACGTGCATACCGCCGTAATAATGTAACGACAAGTGTGGTAGCAGTGTTACAGTAGCTTACAAGATACGCACCAAAAGCTTTAGCGATGGTAGTAGTTGGGGTGCGGTGGTGTGTAAGCGGCCAACCGGCTCCGCAAACCAGATTAATTACAAAGCTCCGTAAAAGCCGCCAGCAAGGAGACCGCAGTAACCTCGCCGCACGACAATACAGTGTCCGCAGCTAATATTACTACACGCCAGACCAGGGGGGTTGTTACCGTGGCCGGTAGCACGTAATGCGCCTTGAATTATGTCCGTGAGCCAAATGCCGACTACGCTACTGGCTCTCTCTCGCCATCTCCCTTGTGAACGAGCCCCTGCCTTCCTGTACACCGACGATACAGCATTTATACCATTGTTGGAACGTGCTAGCTCGCCGTGCAAATCCGAGTCGTTTCCCGGTCCTTCCTACTGCTCCATCGCTGTCTAGGAACAATGAGGTACGTCCTAAAGTTTCGCGTAATCCAACTACCCCGCTGAGTCGACTGGAAAGAACACACGTGGACGATGTACAAGCTCATTGATCGGTATCCAATGTTAATAGAATTCCTTAGTCGGGTATAGCATGTCCACTTCAGGTTCAAAGAATCGTCAGGACTCTTCAATGAACTACCGTTCATTGAACGATTCGTGTATCCACGGGCCCCTTAAGGAAGAACCCAATATAAACTCACTTCGGTTGTAGCACCGTACGTTTAAATGAATTTAACCGCGGATCCTGCGTGAAGCAGAGAGTGACGTGTTAATTGAGTAGGGCTGTCGCGCGGCTTGGTAGCAATGAAGACTCGCTCTCTCGTAGCCTGTACAACGATTCCTCTTAATCTTGTTCATCTCTCACTTGCTCTCCGAACAGAAATGATAGTATTGGTAGAAGAGCGAGGGCAAAGACATACATAAAGGGAAAAAGAAAGCGAGTGTCATGAAGATCTGAAAAGTCTAGACTTCACGGGAAGGCAAGCAACCGTAGGAGGCACCAGGGGAACACACACACACGAACAAGCGCTCGGGTTAGACACAAAAGCTGTTGTTTCGTGTGTTGCGCCTCTCAGCTGTCGTATCTCATGGCCATCATCGTAACGAAGTGAGCCTAATGCTCCTCAGCTCCATGGGGATGTATTTTTAAACCACTCTTGCCAACATACAGTTTCATATTCTATTTTATAAGAGACATCACTGAGAGCACTAGGGAGCTCCGCCAAGGCGACTTCTCCTCCTCGTCTTGCCCCGTTCCTTCATCTTGTTCTCCAACCCCGTCGTCATTTTTATTGCACACCCAGGAACGCATATCCTCTTACCGCAACGAGCTCAGGCGTCGATACCCTTTCTTATACCTTCTTCAGCACAAGGATCAGTGTGGCAGCTGCCTTCTTTCTTCTTCGCGTTCTTTTCCTCTATACTCTTTTCGTGTGCACCGGAGCCAACTTGGTCCTTCCATGGTAGAGAGTTTGCGCCATTTGTGGTCCCCCTTACGCCCGTCATCTTTGCCGCACCGGAGTGATACTTATCTATCCTATGGACCGACAGTATCCCTCTCGTTGCCCTGCCTCTTCACCAGCTGAGCCGCATTGTGCGAAAGTAATGCGAGCCACCAAAGTGCTTCTGCCTCCACCTCGCTATTGGCTGCAGCTTATCAATTCGTTTCGATGTCAGATATAACCTTCAGCGACGGCTGATAGGGGATTCGCTTTTGCACGAGCTTTCTCGCCTTACTTCCACACTTTACTACATGGTGTACATGTTATCCGTGCTAGCCGAGATAGTCTTTTTTCCATCCATTTCTGCGTCATCGCAGTCTCACGACGCATACAAATTCTCGGTGGATCTCAGATCACTTCCGTACGGACGATCCTTTTCTGCTATTTCTGCGAGCCGATTTTGAGTGAGCTTAGCAACCGGACTCTCGGGGATGTCCATTATTTGAAGTTGAAGATATTGGAGGGAGTGTCAATCGAACGTTGGGCATGTGGTATAAAAACCCCGGAGTTACGAAAGCTCAAGGTGACGGTAATATGACGTGCAGTAAAGACTGCGTTATCCTTTTCGCGTAGCGCACTACCGCTTTCTCTTCAACACGAGGTCGAATTGCGTCCAAAGTTAATTAGGTAGATAACCGAAAAAAGTGATGGAGGTAAATGCTATGTCATGAAATAAAAGACCAGGCTTTTTCCACTCGGTGCGCTCGAGTAGGAGAGAGCTTCCTGCTTGAGTGTACCATGGCGTTTCTGCCTTTTGGACAGGCAAGGAGCTGCCACGTGGATATCGTTGATGGCATGTTGGTGGTGATGGCGGTTCTTCCAGTCTACGCTGAGTTCGCGTTGAAAAATTAAAGTATTTTGATCAAAGGATCTCGTTTTCTTCGCCGGTGGCTGTCATACCCAGGTATAACGTCATTACGGCATAAGAGAGCGAGTGAAGGAGGGGTAGAGCTCCTCTTCTCAAGTACGTTCAACACGGCTCGTGGAGCACACGTGTCTGAGCTTGCGAGTGCGACCGAGAGCAGCATTTTTACGCTACCATGGCGCTGCTGAACGACGAAGCGAGACTATACCCCGCCCCCATGCTCTACTGCCTCGTCCTCCGAAGCAGAGGTGGAAAACAGCTTTCCTCTCGCTCAACACTTCGAGCGAGTGCTTTCACTGCTACGTGACAGGTTAGTTAGCCATAACTTCAATTTCCTTTGCACCCGGATGAAAGAGGAACGCGGAAGGAATAGGGATGGGAGAGATGAGAGTGAGAAAGAGTGTGAGAGATAGGCCAAGTTTTGGATAGAAATCACGTGTAAAGGATGAGGGTGGAAAGCTTTCGCGAGTGTTGACACTACAGCGATAATAGAAAAGTCAATTGAAATCAGAGATGAGTCTTCGAATTAATTAAGTAGTCTCCGGATAGCAAAAACATTTGACATCACGAGGGGTGGGGAAAAACTATGAATTCACAGTCAACCGTATTATTGATCTCTCTATCAAGCTATTACTGAATTAATTATCCTGATCCGCTACTCCCGAATTATTCCGTGATAGCGTTGTATAAATGCTAGAGGATACAGAAATGGAATATCGCACGAGTGGTAACAGCAGAATCGTTCTTGCCTTTTATAAATACACTTCCCGTAAGCAGTCAATGCACGGCATCAGCATCACCTATAGTTGCGCCCAGACATCAAGAGACTTGAACCATAATAGATTCCACAATTATTTCCTCAGCAGACACAACTTCGTCATATCGACCTGCCGATAAATCCATAATGGAAATAATGAGATTGCTCGAGCGTTGATCTCGTATTTCATTGATGGATCTTTAAAGGTACCAATTGTCGAACGAAGGTATTTTTAGTAGATATTGTACTCGTCGTTGGGCCGGGAGATATCACCGTTAATATACTGGTCTGAGAAACATGGAACGTTTGGAAAATCAATTCGTATTTTTTTCTGGCTTTCTTTCTCTCTCGGTATCCCTCGGTCTTTCCACGCTTAAGCGATCTGTCGACTCAATCTCTTCGTGCTGTCACCGCGAAAACACGGCACGTCACTCTTTTCTCGCTTTCTCTCTCCCTCGTCTTTTCCGCAGTGAATTCTGGATTCAGGCAGTAGTCAGATCCCTTTGTGTTCCCATTCGACCTGTATATACTTGGAAAGGTGATTTTCAAGATTCGTTCACGAACGTCTTTACTTTACGTCATCTAGTATGCAGCGAAGAAACGCACAAAGCTTGCCAATTCGCTTAAACGGAAAGGTGTTGCTGTTGAGTTTTTCCGCTCTGCACATGTGCACATATATCCATAGATATAGCTTTTGGAAGCATATATCGGATATACATATTTGATGGGATTGAGCGAAAAGTGGTGGCGGACATGTTGAGCGCAAATACGCTCCGTAAAAATCAAAGGGAAAAACAGCAGGATCAGCAAAATTGTTTGCACGTATATCTCCAAATATTGGTTCCCGCAAACATCGCTCACTTTGGTCGTGGATCGTTATACAGGTCGAGAGTTAAATAACAAATGGAAACAAACTCCTCACGAGACATCTTCTTTGGAAGATTCATGTGGAAGGGACCAGGGGTGATGTAGCGGTCCAGAGGCCTTCATCGCAATAGCTGGAGAGTAGCAAAGGCTTCAGGGGCACTTTTCATCGTCACCTCTTGACAGGCTAAGTCGCGCTCGGTGCGCGAGCAAATTGGCTCCGAGATCTCCGAAGGCTTCAAAACGCCAATGCTTGTCTTTTTCTGATCCCGCCTTTGCATATTCTCTTCCACGTGCACACGTATAAAATAGGGACATTTTGATTGTGGGGGGTATTGTTCACTGGGAGCTTCGCTGCTCGGCCACCGACTAAACTCCGCGGAACAAAGCTGTTTACAATCTCAAAACGAAGGATAACTGAACGTTAACACCAGTTGAGATATTTCGCAGCTTAAGAAATATATATAACCGGATTTTTTAAATGGACCATGGAAAAAGTATTTTTGGATCATATCACAAGGAAGAGTCTTTATAAGCTTTACATATTTTTGGAAGAGTTTTTCGTAGTTCGAGATCTGTGAAATTTTACAAAAATTTCGAGACTGTGTTAAATTTTGTGGGTTTCTCAATTTTCTTGATCAATCCCCGCGTAGACATCCTGGTCCAGTTACAAAAAAGGATTGATCAAGCATTTTTATTTTTTTATGATGCCTTGATCAGGATTCTCGATCAAGTCCTGTTTTTGTAACATTTTCTCTGACTCGGCTCTGATCAGGGTAAATCATGAAAGCTTGATGAAGTTAAAAAATCGAAGCTTGATCAAGCTAAAAACATCAAGCCTTTATCTCGTTACATAATAAATACCTGATCCAGATACACAATCTTTTCTTTAAATAAGAATCTTTATTAGATATTTGTTTGTATCTATGGTCAACTTAGATATAACTTTTGTTTAACGTTATATATTTTGTTGCTTGATTGTAGTTGGATCAGGTGAATTGATCCGAGCTGTAAATCCAGTTACGTGACCATTGTTGGGAGCTTGCCAGGTCAGGCAAATTTATTCAAGCCCTAATTACGGTTGCCGTATTATCACCGGAACGCGACTGGATCTGGCAAACTAAAGTATGCCGTACGTATGGCCGCCTTACTTAAGCCCGATTAGACCCTGACCAAATGTCCGGTCAGCCTGATAATATCGGGTGTATCGGGTATATACTACTCGGGTGTATCTCAAGATTAGTTAATAGAATAGATTTGTATTTTTGGAGCACGAGTACTTTAACGTGCGGCACGGTAGGTGACAAAAAAAAACGATTTCGGCCGCAACAGACTCTCCCCCTCGGTACCGTATTCACCATGGGTTTTCTGTTACGGGCATAGGGAAATTGCGGAAAACCTATGCCGGTACAGCCGGTCCCAAGTTCCTCCTCGGCCCCAGAACGAATTTTATCGAAAATTCTCGAAGAAAAAATCCTGGGCGCCACCGGGGTTTGAGCCCGGGAGCTCCCGATCTGCTGGCAAGCCATTGCCAGCCAAACCATTTGACCAAATAGTCTTAAAGATAACTTAATGGTCAGTATGTTAGAGATTTATTTTCATAGCCTTATAACGTATAAAAAACTAGAATGATTGAAAAAAATTATTTCCCCATATAGTACTGATAATTGAAAACGTCGAGATCATTCATTATATATTCTAATTTTTCAGTGCATTTGTAATTATAATTGTGTGAAACTACCGATTTAATAGACGAAAAATTGGGTCGAAGTTAATCTACTGTATGCGACCATCATGGATTCCGTTTAATCCTGACTAGGTTACGCATGGTGTGATAGATGATTCCACCATACAGCATCACATTACAATGCAACAAACGCTTTAGTTCTGATGGGGGTATTCGCGTTAGGGCCCTAGTGTAGTAATGCTGACAGGGATTGCCACAATACGTCCCTTTAAGGGATTATATGAGGCTTGCCCTAACAGGAAAGCCACAAATAAGCCCTATCTTCATCACGGGAATCCTAAAATAGCCCGGTAAGGCCCTTATTATTATGAGGGACGCCCTGTCAATTTTCTCGACCGAATTGCTTATCACCCTCGAACAACAGAATCCGTATCACCACACAAGGAACTTAGGTTACAGTACGTATATTCTGTCAAAAATTCCCGGGCACAGAGAGCCGAGAAAGACTGATAGGGAGCAGCAAGTAGGATGGTAAAGGTTGCCAAGCCTCCCCATGTAGAAGCAGAATCTACGACGAACCCCTTTAGACAGCTTCTTCCCTTCGTATCAATATACAGTTACGTTCTAAACGGCATATCAACACGTCATTGGCTCGTTCTCTGGATTCCGGTTGTCTTTACCAGCAGTTCGATGCGCCGCAGACGATGAAAGAGGGTGAGTGAATGAGAGCAAGTTCCATAAGTTCTACCGTTAGCCACTATCGTCATAAATGCATGAAAGTTCGTAACGGGCAGAGTTAAATAATCCAACATCGGTTGAAAGTACATACGAACCGCGGTTACCTAAAATGGATACGAGCCACGACCACACGTGCGCGAAACCAGCAAACCGACCTCGTCATCTCCCAAACCACACTAACACGTATTGGTTATCAGTCCAGTCTCGCCAAGTGCACATTACGTGTAAGGTACCTATGCTCGTTGTCTTGATCTCTCGTAATGCATCGTGAAATGTTGGCAGGCTTGGCGATTTTCCATTTTCAACGTTTCCAGTCGTATCGGAAAAAGTGTTTCAACGGTTCAACTTTCTTTTTTTGTAATGAATAATGCACGAAAGAGGAAAGCGCGGAATGAAAAAGCAATTATAATTGAACAGCGGAGGATGAGTCTGGTGGAGTGTGCGATAGGGTGATACGGTGGTGATGGCATACTGGGTCTCTGATATACATTTGCATGCTGCATCTTTTATTCTCGTATACAAACATTTATCTTGTACACATACATGTGAGGGAGAGGATTTTTAAGAAATTGAATTTTGAGGACTGTCCTCATAGTGAAATATCCTGTATTCAATATTGAGCAAACCGGTTCGTCTTTAAAATCACTTTTACAAGAATAGAAGAGTATTTATATCACGGTCGTATCAACGAAACCCCGGTCCTCAAAGTCGGCGATTCTTTCACGATAACCCAGGACCACCCTCGAAACTTCACGCTGGCCTGATAGTCAACGTTCCATGGATATAACGGTTTCCAAGTGACTTTTTCACATGCATATATAGACATAGAACAATTTTTCGGGTGGCTCCGGGCGTGGATGTTAAATTATGAATATGGGAAACGTCGACGTTATCCAGGACGCGACCAGCGGCCACATCTTTTTCTCTTTCCTTTTGTCTCTCACTCTTTCTCCCTCTTGTTCCCATACACATCACGTATACAGACATATCAAGCAAAACCTTTATGGTGGATATATTAAAATGCATTCGCGTGCCAAAGGCACGAGAGGGAGTTCTCTCTCTCCTCTCCCTTCCTCTTCACCAACCTACCCTCCATTTGTGTATAATTAAAATGCAAATTAAAAAGCGTTTCCAGACGAGTCCAATTATTTATGCACGTAACGTTTTATTTCATTGTTGGCCACGACGGACGGTTTTTTCTTCTTTTACTTTATACATATATATAAACTGTAGAACGAGTGGTGCAATACGGTAGAGGGTTGTGGACGGGAGATTGTAGAGAGCGCGGTTTAGCTCATACGTATATAGACGATGACCACACAGGCGGGACGTTCTGGACTCGGAAGAGGTGCCACTCTCAAAGGGGACGCGTTGAAGCGGATTCCTTTTACCGCTTCAACCCCTGTACATGGGGTAATATCGCGGCGTCGGGCAAGTCTCGCCCATGTCATCCCTGAGCCTCAACTTTATTTTCCTTTTTCTTCGTTTTCATTTTTTTCTTTTGCACAACGTGTATACCTACGTGCAGACCCATACATATATACATCGTAATTCCCCCGGCTGCGCGCAATTTAAACGCGCTTTGCAACCACGTGTAAACGACGACACAAAGGGGGAATGGAAAGAGTGGGGGGGGGGGGAGGGAGAGCGAAATTCATGTCGTAGTTTCATATGTTCATTTTTTTCATCACATCACTCCAAATGCGCTTTTTATAATGCTCATTCACGTTTCGTTTCAAGTTGGAGACACGTCGACGTTTTATTGCAAAAAGACAGGTCAAAGAACCTATGCGTACGTCTGCCATCCTCTCTTTTTCCCCTCTTATCGGCCCTGGAGTAGCAGGGAATATTACAGTCACCTGCAGGGCAATTTTTCTGTTTTTTTTTACCATGGGGAATATGGCTATACATAGTAAATGTTCGATCGATGACCGTAACAAGAGATATGTGGGAGGATCAAGCGAATCAGCAGCTTTGACGTACTTGGGTTATACGAATAAAGTTCGCCGAATGAAAGCTCAATGATTTAGAAATTTAGAGATATTTGATAAAATAAACACAGTTGAAATTATAGTTAAAGAAGGTGTGAGGACAAGAATTAAAAAATATTTTTTATTTCCTATTTTTGTATTCTAAAGCATCACTTATCAGTCTGAACAAAGATTCTATAAATATTTTACAAATTTATACATTCATGATAGTTTTTGTGACGGACCAGATTGTCCTGCATAGCGAAACGCTCCGTTACAACCCGATTTCCTTTTCCGGTATTCTCGAAACCACCACGTGACAAAATAGTGTAATCGGTAAGTCGAAATCTATCAGGTTTACTTCACGTATGGAGGGTGCGCAGTTTACGATATTTTCCATCGTATGATCAGATGATTTTTTAAAACATTTATACATTTGTAACTATTAATAATTGTTGGTGTTGAAAATCGAATTTTTTTTCTGTATCCAACTATTTTTGTATGTGTGGAAAATGTCAAAATAGTATCATGAAATTTTTATGATTATACTTAAAATATTATTTTTGTTTTTCCTGTCAGATCACCAAATTGCTAAAATCATCTATATCGATTGCCAATGCAGCGGTGATACCATTTCATTCAAATAATAAGATCATAGTCTATAAAGATTTATAAACTAAAAAAAATGTTTGCGAAACTACGCACTAATTATATGTACAATTCTTGTCTTCGGTATTCCTATATTCTTGTCCGAAAAACATATATGAACACAGACATTTTATTGACCTGAAGGAAAAAAATTTATTGACCTGAATGAAAACATTTTATTGACCTGAAAGAAAAAAATTTGGCTCGTAAATTTCGAAAATAGTACTCGAAAAAAAAATGCCAGAGAAAAATGCTGAAAAACTTCCAGGCGATTTATTATGAAAATACGCAGTTTTTTGTATTCATCACATTTTCTCTTAAAACCTATCGTTCTTGGGTTATTTTGAATTTTGCAAAATTTGTCGTTTTTGGCAAAAAATGAAATAACTCCCAAAAAAAACGCAAAAAATTTTTTAAAAAAGCAATATGGAGCTTCTGTGTGCTCTTTCAAGTTTTTCTGAGTAAAAAAAAAATAAAAAAATTTTCTTAGAACCGGCGCCGGATTTTCGAGGGCCGAAAAAAGGCCTAAAAACGGCCACGTACCAAAATCCGTTCCGGGTAGAAAAAAAATTGAAAAAAATATTAAAATACAGTAAACTGAAGCCTGATATATCTTCTTTAAAATGCCGCTTTGGATTTTCGAATATCTTTTT
>JAPYZJ010001338.1:0-28532 GCA_030522765.1 Ophioninae sp. B BG-2022a | reverse complement strand
CTGCTCCGCTGGGAAATGATCTGCTGCGGGAATTTAGCAGATCATTGCTTCAATCACGTTTTTTTGGCTAAATCGACAGAACTATTCTTAAAAACTATCAGGAACTATGTAACTCGACTGCATGCCAAGAAAAATCCCATCTAATCCCGCTCTGCTGGTAAATGATCTGCTACGTGTACGTAGTATTTTGTGCAATTCGGTCTTTTTTCGAGCCATTTTTTGGGCCGCCATTTTGAATTAGGAAAACGAGTAAAATCGTATTGGGATTTGGAAAAAGGTGAGAAATGAAAAAAAAAATTCCTTCCTGAGCCGACATTGGTGGAAAAAAAAAACATTTTCTCTCTTCAACAAAGACGTCATTGGAACGAAACTTTTTCAGTTGCGACACGAAGGATATCGAGAGCTCCTCTTTTATTGTAAGAAGATGATGCCAGAGAAAATTCGGTCACGGTTGAGATTTATATCCGAGACTCGGCTAGGATTTGTTCATTGAATTGAGAGAACATAAATCGGATCGATCCAGGTCCGAGAGCCTCAACGGGAATGGCCCACCAACCTTTGGGAGCATTACCAGAGGGCTATCCCTGGGTGTACGTTGAGCCAGGATAATCCGAGTTCTCTCTCCCCTCTTGCTACCTGCTCGTAATATTTTAAGAAAGCATACATGAAACAGAAAATAGCAGGAAATATGGAAATGTGAGTTCAATTCCATAACCATTTCACGAATGAAAGGAATCCTCAATTTCGACTGCCAACATAATATTCGTTTTTTTTACAGAATATTATATATTATTAATAATATTAGTATTATCAATCGGAGAGTATGAATAATGCAGTGAATTATTAATTGTATTATTTAAGATCGATAAATGCACGATATTTAATATATTACTTTTTATTTAATATTTTTATGTATTTATTTAATTTAATTTTATTTATATTCTATTTTATTAAATACATCAAGTTATACATGCATTTGTCGACCATAAATAATATAATTAAGATTTCACAGCATTATTCATATTTTCCGATCGATTATACTGATATGAACTATACACTACTATATATATTAATTAATAAATATTAACTATAATACTAAATATAAACTACTAATAACTGTGAACTGTGTCAAGTCAGTATAACGTACACAATTAAAAAGCCCGAACGCGCACAATGATGTCAATGATTCAAATAATTGAACATAAACATTTGTTACATAATTCCTCGTTATATCTAACATACTAATATAATTTATTTTCCCATGAAATCCATAGAAAAAAAAATTGATTTTTTCCAATTTGTAAATATTCTTCCATCCTTAACATCCTTCTTCGTTTTTTTTTGCTGGTCTTTCAGCCCCTAATCCCAACCTTCAATCAAATTATTCGTCATAAAATCGAACTTTCCTTGTAGGATTCGTTGACTCCAGTCGTAAAAACGATTTTTTATTTCGAAGCCAGGTGAAAAATTAGCCACGTTACATCCGGTTTAGCTAACGCAACGGCCGTTACCGATCGCGGTCATCATAACGCCCGAAATGTAATCTTCTTTATATTTCGTTTTTTTTCCTCTAATTTTCTCGAGTCCCCTTCCAACCCCCCCACCCTTGACCGTTCGATGTCAGGAAAAGTCTTGTAATTTTTTGAAGGCGTGTGTGCGTGAATCGTGATCGGTTAGATTAGACCACGGAACACGCGTTTTGTCACACGATTCCCGTAATTATCTATGGTGGCTACGAGGCCTAGGGGGGGGGGGGGGGGCAATCGTGAAGTGTGACGCATGCAGTTCAGCCCTGATGAGCACGCGATAACGATCTCTCCCCGGGTCCTCGATAATGATATCGGACATATTTTTTCTGCCAGAACGCTTTTTTTGTCCTCCTCTTTTTTTTTCGTTTGAAGAGGCCTCTGAAAGGAGACGAGAGTCGAGGAACGACTGCATAAAAAAAAAATGGAATGTATCACTAAAATATAAAATCGAGGGATAAGTTAGATCCTAATGACTTTGATACGAGAGAAAACTCGTAATTAAATGTGTGGAAATTTGTTTTGGCTTATTTCCTGTCTTCTTTCTTTTAATGACACGTTGAGTCTGTTTTCATTAACCACCCCAGGTGGGAGGAATGGATAATCGAGGATCTAGGTCAGGGAAAACGAAATAATTCAGAACACGAATTTCAACTTTTTGTTTGTTTGGGTTTTTTTCAAGGATTTTGAGAAAAGGTGTTTAAATTATTTTCTTTTGTTTATTTAACTTTTGGATTTTTCTTAAATATTTGTGGAGTAAACGAGGAACTGATAATCCTCTGCTTTGAATCTTTTTTTGAATTAGTATCATTGTTTTCGTTTTTTTGCAATATCCGGTTTCAATATTTGTTTTTATTTAATGTCCGGTTCCATATCTTTTTATTCAAATATTTCAACGTGTAATGGTTGGTGGTGGTAGTATAGATAATAATAAAAAATCGTCAAAAAGAATCGGATTTACAAAAAATGATAATGAAAATTCGATGATAAGATCCGGTTCCAAAAAATAGGAAATTAAAAATCCATAATAATATAATAGGTTATGTATAATACATGGAGGAAAGGAGCGACCCTTTTTTACTGTCAATCTGTATGATCACCATGACCCTATGACCTTGACAGACGCGACCTGATAAATAAATAAAATTCAAAAAGTACGACTGACCACTGAACCTCTTATTTCCTTCACTTGTCCCTTCGGCTCCCTTTGGCTCCCTTTGTCCATTTTTATATGTATTTATGAGGTTCTTGGTGGAGGATATCATACTGGAGGGTGGAACGATGGATTTCTCTTGCCCAAGGTCAAAAATATTCGGACACGAACGAGAGGTAAGAGAAAAAGGGCGAAGGTTGTCCAAAGGTTGTCTAAAGGGGACCCTTAGCTGATTAACAGAGTTTCCCGAGCCATTGTCCGCTAAAATTATTATCAATAAACTCTAACTTCTTTCGGAGAAATTTTAAGGGCCGAAAAAGGGTTTACTTAGAGTATGCATTTCTGATTATATTTTCGATATGATAGGGAAGATATTATGTTTGTGCTTATCATAGATAAAGTACCCATATTTGCGTATGAAAGTTTCCGATGAGGTTATCGATTAGATGAGAGAGACAAAAATGTTTTTATTGATTTTAATAAAAATATATTTAATTATAATTAATGGTTCATTATTCGGGTGAAATTACAATTTCCAAAACAAATCTTATGGAAGAGTTAACGTGAGAAAACTTCGTATTAAAATTGAACTTAAATTATTATTGAAAATAAATAATTAACATTTTTAAATATCATTTTTTATTAAATTAACTATTTGTGAGGCTAAACATGTACATTATTTTCGAATTGATAAATAACTATAATTTTTTATTTTTTATATACATAATTTCTTTCATTTTTCAATTTATTTCTCTTTCATCCTTATCCTAAGTTATTTTTACTAATGAAGGTTAGAAATTTCGTCATTTTAATCTGTTTTTTACGGAGAGAAATTTGAAGTGACGTTAAAAAAATAATCATATTTTTTTAAACTTTGTGAATTATATCTTATCGCAGGCGAATTTGCTGCACATTCCTCGTTGCCCTATTCGAATAATTACTCGGCTCGCTGCCGTCGCGACCACACACACACACACACGTCCAGCATTTCAATTTTTTCCACATTTCTGAACAAGCATTTTTCCGCCGGGCGAGATTTACGTTCGCATCGATGCTAATCGCCTTGAGCTTCTCCTCGCATTTTCTTCACTATGCCTCTTTATCCGACACTCATGAATTTCCGTGGTGTTTTTTAATCATAAATTCTGTTTGAAATGAAAAATTTCTCGAAGGATTTATCGTTGCGATGCAAAAAAAAAAATGTTTCAGTCAAAAATATTAATTGTTTTAAACGAAAAATTGAATTCAATTTTTTGTTTTAATTATTTAGAATTAAATAGTATTTTTTAATCACAATACCAATGAACTTCATAGAAATTCAATTGAAATCAGAATTATACATAACGATTGTGAACAAGTACGGTCGAAAAATCGGTTCGACTAGAAGCTTTATGATTGCGGTGCGAATAATTTTGTTTTATTGAAAAATTTAATTTTTTTTCATTGCAAATTTATATTTTAATTATAAATTTGCATTAATGTAATTAAAATTTAAATGAAATCATAATTATACATAATAAATTAATACAAAACAATAAATGAAAAAAAAATCGTCCCACACGATCGGATAAAAATTCTTCAAATTCGGAAGACAAATGTTTTATTTATCTCTTATTTAAAAAGAATTCTTTAAATAATTTTAATATTCACCTTTCTCTCCATGGGGGTGGGTCTTGGAGAATTGAAAACATTCCATTTTTTTAGTGCCACCTTTTTGTTGACAATATTTATAGTGATAATAACAAAAAAAGTTATCGCAAATTCACGAGGGAACCGTTTTTTCATGCCCGCTTCTCCCAAGGGGTGGATTTCGGTTCGTTAAAACGTCTTTTAATGTTTAATATTTTATTTCATATGTACAAAACATAGCCAGCCTTTCGAATGATTCAAGATACATTAACCAGTGGAATGTTTCGTGAGAAAATTAAATTTCGGCTTTTTAAAATTGAAAAATTGAATACTTGTTTTTTTTTGTTTTGTTTTTCGGCAATTTTTTCGCTTATTGGGATTAGAACGAGAAATGGTTTTATTTTGGTAGTCGTAAATAATTTTTCCTCGAGACTACATTTCCCTTGAACCGGCGTTCGAAAAGTGCGTTTGGGGTTGGTGGCTCATGGGGTATGCGAGGGATGATTTGTGACCTATATAGATTTCACGTAGCGTTAGTCCGGGAGACTGGTGAAGAGAGAGTAAGAGAGAGATTGTGAGAAAGTGAGAGAGAGTGGGACAAGGCAGGAGATTAAAACAGGTTTTGCATGGGGTCCAAGGGTGAGTGGGGCGACTATCTCATTCTGACATCGATCTTTCTGACATCCCTCCCTCCTCGATTCACCCTTGTGATAAAACTTCTCAATTTTTTTTTCGAACGCTAAGTTTTTAGTTGCCCGCTTCTTACCATTTTGTTAATAGATTTTTTTCAATAAAAAAATCAAATACCTATAAATATTGTTTTTTTTTTATTTGCTCACATATTAATGAAAGCGAATTAATCTAACATCGTCGTCTCGATTGTTTTGGTATTTAGTTATTTTTCTTTGACGGCTTTTGCGTTTGTTGATGAAACATATTTTTTTAATCAAGTATTAATTTAAATTACACATTTCTGAAATATAAAATCATAATGTAATAAAATATTGACATAAAAAAGAATCAAAATTAATGTGACAGTAGAGTTAACAATTCTAACAATTTGATGAAAAATGTTTCATTGAAAAAGAAAAAACTTAAAATTTGTATTAAACAGTCGACTGAAAATTCAAATAAAGAAAAACTGCACTTTTTTAAATAAAAATCTAACTTAAAAGGTTGTCTGACTTTCTTTTGTTGATGAAACCTTTTTTCAATCCATTATTAATTCAAATTAGAGACTTCGAAAATACAAAATAATAATGTAATAAAATATTGATATAAAAAAAGAATCAAAATTAATGTGACAATACAGTTCACGATTCAACCAATTAAAAAAAAAAACGTTTTTCTGAAAAAAAAAATTAAAATTTGTATTAAACATTCGACTTAAAATTCAAGTACAAAAAACCTACATTTTTTTAAATAAAAATGTAACTTAAAAAATCTTCCGATTTTCTTTGTTCTCCTACATAATAATTAGAACAAACCCAAACAAACCCAATTAAACAGTGAGTGATCGTTTCAACAGTTTTGGTTCTTTCATTCGCAGCTTTTCTATCCTTTTTAAATTATAATGTTCGATGCCAAAAATAATCGTCAATAACAAAAATGGCTGAATTTTAGTGCTTTCGTTCACACATTAATAAGAAATGCTTTACAATGGGGGATAGTGAGAGGGTGCAAGGTCGATGGGATACTAATAATTATCGGTTCTGAATGATTGGAATGAGAAAAATCTCTAGGGAAGATAAAGGGCTCGACATTGCGAAGGGGGGGAGATGAAAGAGAAAACTGATGGCTTTTGCGGCTGAAACGCATCTTTTTTTTTATTCTCTCTTATTTATGATATCATCGCCCGACATGATCGTCCACGTCCCGCCCCCCGTTGTGGACCACCCCCTTGTTTTTTGTTTTCTTCCACCGGAGCGCCGAGAAAAAAGAAAACCATAATTCCCCGGTGTGCTGTAAATCCCGAGGACGGGGCGGACACGCGTGTGAAAATGTAATCGCGATGTTCGATGCAATTCCCTCTGGTCAGCGGTGCCATATTTCTGGTTCGATCCTTGTTCCTTTTTTTTATTATTTCATTCATTGTGTATACACGTCATGCTGGATCATGGGATGACAAAAGGGGGGATTGCTCGATCTCCAAGCACCCAAAATTAATTTTCGATAAATATTCGGAAATAAAATTTCTACTAAAATGAGATTAATTTTTTTTCGTATGATTCAATGTGATAAAAAAATCTAATCCTGTTTACTATTATGGAGGCGTATAATGTTATCTCCAGAAAAAAATGTTGGTAAAAAAAGGTTTTCGATTCTTTGACTGTTTCGTTTATTTCGAAGATTCCGTAATATCGTTCACCTCTACGAAAAACACTAAAAATGACCTTGCGTGACCTTCGCGATAAATTGATTTTAAAGAAAAGACTGTGCGCAGAAACCAGTTCGCGTTTCGTTTCAAGGCCAATCGATTATTGGATAAGAACCAGTGTATTATAATTGCAGTAGTTTCAAGATCGTGGGGTCAATATATGACCTGGAATTTCGTTCCAGGCTGGGTGGTCATAAAAACTCGCCATGCGTCTCTTCACCCCCTCAAAATCAATTTTCCCCAGTCTCTTGACCTACCTGGAACCCTGACCCTTCGCCTTGAGTCGCGAGAATTTTTTTGTCTGCCACAGCCATTGAGAAAAGTGCGTTGAAAACTGAAAAATAGACGCGCGAGTATACCCATGCACCCTGAAGAGAATATCCCTGCAGAATATTCTCGTGGGGGTATGTTCTAGTGAATAACGGACCAGCTATGGAATAAATAAATAATAACCCAAACAGAAAACACTTTTCTTCTCACGTTTCCATTTTCATAGGATCCTCCCCCAATTTTGATCGGAACGGGGTCACACTCGGGCCACTATTGTTAGCTCGAGCAGCTCCACGAGAAATTCATCCGAACGGCCCTTAAAGGAAAAAAAAAGGGGTAGAACGAGCGTTAGAAAAGCGGTCGGTTAGGGAGAAGAAAAGAAGAAAAAAAAAAAAAACTAACGTGCCGGATTCATCGAGGTGAAAAGAGCGACGTTCTCGTTGCATTGTGAATAATTGCATGGGGGTTTCCTCGCATGAAAGTATAACGGAGCAGATGCAGCGTGCACCCGTTTTTTTTTCCTTTCTTTTTTTTTTTACTATCGTCAGATTCTTTCGAAGATTCTGCGATGCGCCGCCCGGGGGAGTGGATCATTTTTCTCTCTCCCGTTGCACCTCTATTATTACCCTCGTAAAGGGAAAAGGGGGGAGGAGGGATGATAAAAAACTAGGGTGGTATGCATGGCTGAATGTTGGCGCAAGGACTCTCCGACCAAATAAACCCCCGGATACACGTGTATATATTTATCGAAAGTTGGGGTGGATACTACCTCCATTTTGAAAGGGTTCAACTTGGCTTCATTGACCATCCTTAGAGCCCTGCATGTAAGATTAAAACCCTTCGAGTTGAGCCCTTTTGCTTCTCAATGGACCTAGTGAGTTTGTTATCCCTATATGCTTTAAGGGTCGACCAACCCTTTCTCTAATATTCGTTGCCAGGAGACCAGGAAAACTCAGGCTGCATCTCAATGCTGATCTCATTGTTAGAGACTCTTTTTTTTCGCTGGCCCTCCCCCTTCGTTCTTTATCCTGTTTATCCTTGGAACATTCGAAGGGCGCAAAAGACAGTGCGGTTGGACGTTACCTCGATGCGTTTCGATTCATTTGCATACCCACGATTATTCCTCGGGGGAATCGTGAAATTGATTCATGAACGCGAAGGGTGGAATTTTATTGACACACAAGTGCACGGTATGTGTATCATGGGGATATGCAACTGCGTTGGGGGAAAACCCTTTTTGCTGCACTTGATTACGAGCTCGAGTTTCTCAGTCAACGTTTTTTAAATTCCTGGTAGTAGAATGGGAACAGAGTGAAAGATAAATAGGATAAAAGTTACTAGGTCACTAGGGAGAAATTCGCTAGATGATAAAGTGATAAGACTCGGGTGTAACAAGTTTTTTCACTGCTAGGAATAGTGCACTTAGTACTCAGTGAATGGGGCCGAAATATATTAGGTAACTCCACAGGAATAAATATTACTAGAGCACTAGATACAGAAATTACTAGATGGTTGATTATTGGGACGAACGTTATCAGTTGTCAAATCATCAGGGACACAGATTTAGGGCTTGAAAAGAACGGTTTCTTCCACTTCAAAATTTTGAAATCACTATTCTCTCAAATGTCTGAACCAATCGGTACGAAATTTTTTGTGTGCATTCAGGACGATGGCACCAAGAGTCTCTTACTCGACATTTCGGATAAAAATGTTTCATCCTTGAGAAATAGCGACGAGAAACCGAGAACACGCTTCCGTCCACTTCGAAATTTTGAAATCAGTATTCTCTCAAACGGCTGAACCAATCGGTACGAAATTTGTTGTGTGCATTCAGGACGATGGCACCGAGGTCCCCCCGGTCGTCATTTTCGATTAAAACGTTTCATTTTTGAGAAATCGCGGTTTAAAGTGTTCCGATTAGCTGTCTTGCACTCATGTATCACGTGATGTTCGTCATGTCCTTAAAACTGCCAAATAAATCCTACATTAAACTTTGACAAGAGTTCTTATCTTAGAAAGCCTTTTTCCCCATAGGATTTCGGAGACAGACTCATTTTCGTTTTTCGAAAAGTAAATACAGATGAAACGCGGATCCTCGTAGTAACTATACGTTATTACAAGGACCCTAAATACTCGGTCGATAATACGAAAGGGATACCCGAGAGTATCCCGAAAACATGGAAACACCCTATTTCCATCAAGGGTTTGGGAATTTGACTGGTGTAACGTGTAAAAGCCTATCTATCGTGCACACCAGCGCTTTGATGATCGCGTTCGCGTAGGGTTGACACCTCGATGCCTCGAAGGGTCAAAGGGCTCGAAACAAAAATCAATAAAGCTGAAACAAAAAAGTAGTGGATCACGATATTTTCGTTGGCTCGTGTTCTTTCACGGATGAAGTCTCTTTCCTTGAGCGTATCGGAAGCGTATAATTTAATCCCTTTCCGTATAATCGTATTTAAGGGTCCATTGGGATGTAAGAATCGATGATGCATAAATAATCTTCACTTTTCTGAGGGTGAGATTCAAAAATGAAAATACACAGTAGATCCAAAGGTCTTCTGAAGAGCGAAGTCGATTGGATCTTTCCGATGAGGATCACTATAAAGCCAATGAGAAATGATCAGCGGGATGGTCATCTAGATACTGTCTCATAATTCATTCAAGATCGCTAGGGCGTTAAACTTTGCAAAGTAACTAGTCTCAAAAATGTCCAAACGCAATCTTTGGTATGTTTGAAAAGGGATGACGCAGGCATCTCTCATTCATAGAAGACCCTAAATGTATATCCCATCAGGTCGAATCTCAAATGAAATCTGAATAGCTGGCGATTGTGCCCTTTGGAAAGTGGAAGAGGATGATTTTCGTTTTGGATAATTCGAGCTGCTCGGTGGTAGTACCAGAGTAAATTGACTGGGGTGTTTCGAATTCTGGGTACTCGCCACGTTCGAGATACAAATCTCAACTTGATTGGGGTGATCGAGAGATAAGAGGCCCTTCAGGAAAACAAGTCAACCGAGGCGTTGATCGATCAGTACTGATGGAATCAACGTCCAACTATCTTTGATTATAGCTGTCAAGTTGAGTGTAGATGCTGTATTTAATTCCAGCCATCGAGCTAATGGCATTTGATGTTTGATTCCTGATATAGAATTGATGACAGTCGATATCTTTGTTTCCTGCCATCGAGCCGGGTACCCTTTGATTCTCACCAATATTGATGGCTTACTCTTTGATTCTTGCTGGTAACTAGGTGACAGGAATCAAAGAGTCGATGTAGATTGCTCGTGGTCAGGTAGGAAACAGTTGTCCACATTGATCCTAGGAATCGAAGAATCAATTAGCAAATCTAGTCTCCAGGCAGTCTAAAGGGATTGGTGTTTGTGGTTGGAGCTTAAGGAGGGCCTGATGGCGCTTTGTTCAGAGTGACGTGTATAATCACCACAGCTGGAAAACACGCCTATGGTTATTACGAAACCATTTCCAGAGGCTTCTGGATAATTAATAATAGGCTTTGTCTGACGAAATTCTTCATGCTTATGAATACTGGAATCGCTTGGTTCAAATATAATATACTATAATCCATCCGAAGTAATTCCTTTGTGCGTACGCATAAATACGGCGTCTAATTCTTGATGGATGATGAAAAGAGGCAGGCAGGGTGGAAATTGTCGTCGCAGCGACGTAAAGCTTTCAAGAGGAATCCCGCAAGCATCAAGAGTCTCGCCCACATGGGAATTACCGAATAGTTCGCGACGCCGTGAATCCTGGGACTCTCCTCATCAGCATAAAATGTCAATCGCATAATTGTGTTAACGACGCCTCGCGTCGTCGAGCAGCGCCTTATTAGCGTTGGGGTGAATCGATATTTCGTCATGTCGAGACTCGTCAGCGTTCTAATTTGATTTTGGATTGCCGTCGCGCAGTTTTGACGTGGATTACCGCTTATCGATTGCAAGTACTTTAAAGCAGCCAGACCAAGTCTGATGATTGCTGGAACCTGTTGAATAGTTTGGGAGGATGGTGGATAAGTTGTTGTTGGGTTTGGTTGGATTGTTCAGTGGAGAATCAATGAAGCCTCAATGGAGCCTCAATATGTTGCCAATCCGACAGATTATCGATCTTAGTGATTGTCTGACTAAACAGTTTCTAAAGCTTGTCTAACTGAACATGGAGTCTAAGATCAACACCTAGGTACTCCAACGTACACCAAATCTATCATCAAGAATCCCTAATTGGAACCTTATCATGCAAGGCAACTAGGGTGCATCCGGAAAGTCATTTGGAATTGCAACCAGAAAAATCCTCAGTTTTTGATAATTCTCCTATCTACCCAATTTGACCCTAAGCAAACCTGCTCACCGAAGCGACTGATGAAGCAGCTCTTTAATATTGGCCGTAACCATTGTCTGGGTTCATAACGAAGTCTGGCAATGACAAACGTGTTTCTATCCATGGTACATAGAGCGAGACCTTTTAGCGCAGCCCATCAAGTTGAATACAGGTGTAATCTTCCATTCAGTTGCCAGTCATCAGCTTGTTATCCGATGGAGGTTCCATCACGATGGACCATTGGCAACTCGGGATAGAGGGACCGATTTTTTTTTGTTCTGTATGCGTTGCTGATCAACCGGAAGTGCCACGAAGCGGGTGTACAAAAACCGAGCGACGTTCTGCACCCTCATCGTTCGTTGATTCGTTTAGCAATGTGGGGAGAACGGTTGGATAGAAAGAGACAACTTTGGTGTGTCGAACGAGCAGGGTAGTTACAAAGAGCCTTCACACCTGTGCAACCATATCGGTTCACGATCCTCGGGGCCATTTATCGTGATAGGCTGTCCATGTGTGCATCGTCGTTCATCTCTTTTTCTTTCCTGCGCAAGTTCCCAACCCATGGGGTACTCCACTAGCGACCTAACCAACAACGAATACACTCGCCGGGTTTTTACGGCCTCGTGCGACTGGGCTCCAGGCCCAGACAACCGTTTCGTAATTGGATCGTGCACTGCCGGGATTTCGGAAACACCAAAACTGCACAATACATAACCCGCTGGACGTCAACTTCGCCGACGGGGTTCACCCCAACGGGCAATGCCATTGCCATGGCCCTTTTGGTCTCGATTTGTCTCCATAAGTGCCGGAATAGGCTGATACTACTTTTAATCGGTGTCCATACTTGACCACAATTACCTGATCCTGGAAACGATTGTTTGAGGGGTTTAGACATTGTTCCATTGTAGATGATCATGATGAGACGTGAAAGTCATATAGTTTTCCCATTTGCTAGATCAGACTCCCAATCTTTTGATAGAGTACCCCAGATGAATACTCAGCTTGAGGCTGAGTGGTGACCACAAATGATATTAGACCTTGACCATTGAGGAGCCAATCAATCAGATTGTCGTTGATCATATTTGACGCCATCAGTCGTGCTGTTCATGACGTAGTAGGTAGAATTGCCAGTTTTCTGAGTCGTTTGGACCTGTTTTAATGAGCTTCCTTGCTCGGTCGTCTCAATTGTAGTAATTTTGTCGAATCCTCTAATGGATGAGCCTAGCACACATAAGCCTAGGAAAATGTCTGTACCAAGCTGTTATCGTTTCTTCCAAGGCGTCAAGGGTCCAAAATCGCCATCAATAGTCAAAAGATAGCCAATACGGAGACTTCTCTCTCCAGCTATTTTTATCACGATCAAAATGTTTTTTTTTTTAGTCAAAGTGTCTTCGTATGGTGGAGCTGTTGGGGTCGACGTGTCGTTGAACGATCGAAGCCACTTGATGGACTTTTAACTCGGCCCGACAGACTCTGTCGTCCACTTGGATTGGAACTGCCACGCGTTTATCGCTCTTTTCCTATCACGAATATGATCATTCTCGAAATGGGAACGGCTTTTGGAATACAGAGGTCTCCACTGTTCAATTCTTTCTCTCCTCCTCTCCTATCCAATGGTGTGTTCTCGTATCCGTGTTAACTCTCAAATATTGGCTGAGTGGTGTTCGCCTTTGACCCCGCGACGTTGTCTAGAATAAGGAGTTCTATTGTCCGAGAGTCTCTCGGTCATCGGAAAATCCGACTCGACTTCTCAGCCAAGAACACTTTAGGAACGTAATTCGAGACGATACAAAAAAATACTATCATTTTACAAATTCTTAACAATTGTTAATTTATTAATAATAATGTTGTCATTTTTGCCGAAAAATCGAAAAAAAATATGTAACACCTTTTTTTATTGAAATACAGTAACAACGGAAAGCTCGGCTGAGTCTTAGAGGATATTATATTTTTAACCATCGTCTATTCCTCCGTTATCATTGAATATGGTAGAGATCCATATTTGCTACTATGGTCAAATACTATGCATTTTTTAAATCAATAAATGAAAGGTAAAAAGCTAAGTTGATAAAAATTAAAGAAAATGGATGTAAAATTATTCGCAAGGATTATTTATAATTGCTTTAATTGTTAATATTTTCAATAAAATTTCGTATAGAACTTTGTTAATGTTCATCTTTGTAAAAGGTAATATTTACAATAATATTGAACGAATAAAAAAAACTTTTAAAAAATTCTAAAAAAAATCATTTTCGATCCATGACGTTTAGCTTGGCAAAAACGTTAAGTTTGCCGAAAATTGGTAATTGACAATTGTCGTGTATACAGTGAGGTTCTCTTTTTATTTAAACCCAAACAAACTTCAATTTGTTATTTAATAATCAACTTTTCATTTAAACCAATATTTAAACCCAAACAAACTTGAATTCGTTATTTAACAATCAACTTTTTATTTAAACCAATATTTAAACCCAAACAAATTCTTTTCCAGGTTTTAACAGTTTTTGTGATTTCCAGGTTTCGAGAGTTGCCTAACCCCTCAAATTATTCTCCCAATGATGGTTATCCATTGGTAAATAATTGAACTCGCCATTGGCACAGTTGGATAGTTGATACAACGTGGGTGAGATAAATCGATGGAGTTTGCAGTGGATTCTGTTCCTCTTTCGGTTCCGCACGATGTGATGTTGTATCATGATCAACGGAGCCACA
The DNA here is from genome assembly GCA_030522765.1 of Ophioninae sp. B BG-2022a. Taxonomy (NCBI): domain Eukaryota; kingdom Metazoa; phylum Arthropoda; class Insecta; order Hymenoptera; family Ichneumonidae; species Ophioninae sp. B BG-2022a. The sequence continues at coordinate 14,533 of JAPYZJ010001338.1, read as the reverse complement.
TAAGCATCCACTCGATTTCCCCTGAGCGTTGCAACGTGATTAATTATGTTTGCTATCATTAGCACCGGCATAACGGAACAGGATATATTTCACACGTGTATATATGCACCGTGGAGTATCGAAATCATGAAGGTTTCCTATCGCAAATTAAGGGGATCCGTCCGAATAAAGAGCGCATAAATATACAAATTTTAAAAATTATTATCTGATAAACTTTTTGTCAGATTTTATTCAATATTTATTATTCGAAAGTATAATTATTGGTGTATCTTTACAAATTTTTTGGTAAATATATATTGACTGGGGGTGTAGTAGGGCGAGGGTAAAATATTTCCGTCGCAGCCACGCTCTGAGGACTCCATAATTTAAAACAGTTTTTTTTTTAATTTTTTTTCATTTCTTTTTTAAATTACAACATGAAAAATCACGTTTCCCGAAGCAACGTGAAAAAAATGTTTCTCCACGGTCTGCATCATGTCGTCTTCGAATGTTGACAAATCTGCAAAACGTAAAAAAATTCTTGTAAAATAAGGTTAGAGTTATAGTTTGTCGAGCCGGATTTTTGAAATTCGAAAAATTTAGCAATTTACGGCAGTTTCAAAAAATGTGTACATTTTGTGTCATAAATGTCACACTTTAATTATGTTTATCAAATTTTCTAATCACAATATTCAAAATTCGGCTTGACAGACTATAAAGAAAACAATTTTGAATATTTAAAAAAAACATTAAAAAATGTTAAAAGTTTAAAATGCGTTTCGCTCGAGGTCGCCTGCGGCCGAAGCAAGAACTTTATGAATTTCACGTTTTTCAAAATAACTTTTGATCTATAGGAAAATTTTACGATTAACTTCCACTGAAATACGCCTAAAATTATAAAGAATGTAAAACCTGTGGAAAATCGATTTTTTGAAAATTCTGGACGTATGTAAGGCTTTAATGACAAACATTCGTGAAATCCTCGAATATGTGCCTACAGATTTTTCGGTTTATTGATCAACCAGATTTTTACTTTGGCTAATCCATATATCGATTATTTGCAAAGGTGGATTTTTCAACATTTTAAGTTACGTTTTTACTACGACGACGTTGATTCCATTTGAAAACGTGAAAGGACGCTCTGGAAGGTTGAAGATATTTTCTACTATTGGGAACGCAACTTTTCAACGCTCGAGTGTTGAGAACTTTTCTGGTGCGAAGTCAATGGAATACTGATGATTCGTTTGCTGGTGTTTTGGTAGGATGGGAGAGGTGGCGTCGTAGATCAAACAACACGATGACAGCTCGACGTCGTGAGGAAGGGAATCTTGACAGTTCATGTCTTTTGTCATCGCTCATCGGCAGCTGTTCATGATACTCAAACAAATGTGGAAATATTGGTATTTAAATTTGTAAATATAGAAATTTAATCGAAAATCAACTTGAGCAGTTCTGGTTTCTCTCTGGATCTGGCAATTATAAATTCTATTCCATTGTTGACAGTGAAGTAACCCAATACCGGTGGCGGTTTTGTAACGAATCAATTTTGAGTATGATTTTGGCGGGGCTGAGTAGGAAACCCAAACTTCGATTGACCAGAAGGCTCAAAATTCCGAATTTTAATAGTTCGAAACTACAAATTTCGTAAAGGTTTACGAAATTTGCTTGGGTTCGTTAGTTTGATTTTAAACTCTTGATTTTAGACAAACCCAAACAGTCCCAAAAAATTACGAATTTTATAGTTTCGGTATATTCAAATTTAGAATTTTGAGCCTTCTGGTCATTCGAAGTCTGGGTTTCCTACCCGACCCTATTTTGGCTGAGCATGCTGATAGGCATTTTGGAACTTGTCCTTAGTGGTTGGCTTCAATTTGCTTTGAGGAAAGCTTAGGTTTTTCACCTAATCAGGTGAATCTAATTATGATCGTACCTAATGATCTAATCCAATCCAATAAATCCAGTTATGATCCAACCTAATGATCCAATAAAATTCAATTAATCCAATTATGATCCAATCTAATGATCCAATCGGATCGCTGATCAAGAAACGAAGGTAACTCGATCGACAGATCTTGATGACCATCTCACACTTGGACTCTAACTGGTGGCTCGACTAGTAACTGATTGGTAGTTGGATCGATGATGATAGAAGTTGAGTACAAAAATGGAAGTTGCAGAATTATCAATAAAAATTGATAATATAATTAGTGTTTTCATGGACGTCGAAGACGGTATTCAAACCCTCATTTTTTGTATGGATTTGACAGAATGGACAAGCATTGATAATACAATTCGTTGTTGGAATAGCGTTGATGAAGACAAAGAATTAACAGAATCGACTGGTTCATCATCGAATTGTTGATCATCCAGTTGAATGTTTTGGATTTTGGGTTAGACTGAATGGATAAGCATTGATGACCCTATGGGTGAATCAATTGTTGCTCATCCAGTTGGCATTTCCTATTTCAACTGGATCATGTTGGATGATGGGTCATATTATATATGATATTGATGGACGTTGAGGCCAGACAAAGTTGGAGACTCCGAGGCGTCTCTTTGGTTGCTCTCATTATGCATACATTTATTTTTGTCATAGCGGCATAGCGACCACGAGGAGTCGGGGTTATTAACGAAGAAGTCAAGGGCTGACCAGGCAGTTCATTCGATGTGTTTCACTGCTCTTCTCTTCTCTTCTCTCCTCCACTCTTCTCACTCTGCGGTTCTCTTCTGACCAAGTGGGCACTTAAATCGTCATAACTTCTCTGTTTCTCGGAAGGTGTTCACGGACTCTGCAGAGAACAAGCTGGCACAGTGCTCGGGGTTTTATTTTCTTGGTTCCACTGCACGTACTGCCAGCCAATTATCCTAACCCTTCTTCGTCTTCCGGCTAGTTTTGTAAACACTTCCAAGCTTCCCAGCTTTTGAAATCCAACAATGGTTGAAGGGCGCAAGCAGCATCATCATTTTTCCAGATACTTCAATGACCTCTAGTCCGAAGGCCGTGGGATGAATGTCACGAAAGGTCAAGTGTAAATAGTCGGTAATTGAGAGCTCCAAAGTTTGAGCAATCAGCGTTGTTGTCATTAAAGCTTCAGGAACTATGAAGGTCACTTTCTAGATTCCCAGCTAAACCATCCAGTCCACATTGATACGTGACTCAATTTCCTTGGCAGGATGATGGGAATTAGATTTTCATTAAATCTTGATCTTGGAAGTTGGAGTCCCATCAGATCTTGACCTTGGGAGTTGGAGTCCCATCAGATCTTGACCTTGAAAATTGGACATTCACCAAACCTTTCTCGTCCTTCATCGTCTACCATGATTCGAGATCTAGAAATGAAACTTCGATAGAATGCTATCATAGAATCCATTACAGGAAGTCCAACAAAATGAATCGAAAAAAATTTCCAACCGGATAGATCGGTACAAATGGGTCGTTGTGTATCTTCGTACTTGGCTACCCAACTATACGAGCTCACATTACGAGTGATCGTCTGATTGCAGACTTGATTCTTGGAAGCTCCATTGAAATGATTAGCAGGTTAGCCGGCTGGCTAGCGTGGAGCAATTTCGCCCTAATAATCCTCAACGCGTAACCAGATTCGTCAGTCTCCGGAGATCTGCCCTCCCGTGGCACATAACCTCAATTGTTCGGTCTTCGTTGCATGGATTATCGATCTCGTTGATGGAGAAGGAGCTCGTAACAAGCTCGTTACGTAATTGAGTTTCGAGCTCGTCATCCCCTCACTCGTGTCGCATTGACTTCCACGAACCGCCAACATTATTAAGATTTCAAAGGAGGACACGGAATTATAATTCATCTGGCAAATTAAATTATCCTCTTTTCTATCAAATTCACGTTTCAAGGATCCGATTATTTTTCAAGTGAAATTTCTTTCCGATTTTTCGTGGTTTCTTCGTTTAACTTCCAAAGTCACTTGAAGGATGCTACTTGTCAATGCTTGTCAATTGCTAGGTGGAATTGTCAGAGTTTTGGTTGATGAAAAATAGAATGGAAATTATATTGCTAGAACAATAAATATTACGTCAAAACCAGCAAAAATAAAAACAAAAACAAACAAAATAAAAGTCCTTGGGGTTTCTTAAATAAAGATATTAAAAATATTAATAATAATGAAGAATTAACAATAATAGCTGTAAATAACATTGTCCACAATAAAAATAATAATAATAACCGTGGTAATGATAATAATTAAAAATGTATCAAAACGTAAAAATTGTTATGAATTAAATTCATTAAAATTCAATTTATAACAACGATAATCTAATAAAGTAGATAATAATTAGCTGTTTATTTATAAATAATCCCTAAAAAAATGACCAAAATTATCATAATAACAAAAATCATTGAAATGTCTAAAATAATTTATTTTTATTAGATATATCGATGGCAAGTAATGGTTTAAACGCACGGGGAAAACATTATTGATTGACCCAAAAACTAAAGGTACCAATGTCACGGGGAATTAAAAAAAAGAACAAAAGTAAACCATGATCGACGAGACGATGTGAATGCAGTAGTGGTGTGTCATTATGAATAAAATGAGACGAACGAACAAGCTCTTGTCACGCTCGAATGAAATGAATTAGAACGCGGAACCCAAACAATGCTGGCTAGTTGTTCTGTCCCATTTGCTGGCCCGTTGCTCGTGCTCAGACGGCAAATTGAGCGGCGCCTTCTTCGCTTTTTTTTCCTTTCCTTTTTTTTGTAGGTCGATTACCCGAGTCCTCGTACGTTTATACTCTGACAGTCATTCACGTTTTTCTTGGAAAATAGTGAATGAGTGGCGACGGATGCTCGTGACGGATGAACGTAACGACTCAAGGCTCCGAAAAATAAAAACGACTCTAATAATAAACTCGAAACGTGCAAAAAAATGAATACTCAAAATACGTCGATAGCCAATTTCGGTTTCGTTCAGATTGACGCTGGCGATAAAAATTTATAATCACGAGTATAAAAAATGTTCATTTAATTAGGGGGTTAGCAACGACCTGAAAATCTGCCTTGTTTCTTCAATATTAATTGTTGAATTTTATTATGAATCTATGGCTCACGATTATCAATAAAGTACATCATTATCAAGACACAAAAACAATTACGATACTATCCGTTATTATTAACGTTATTTTTATACATTTCTATATTTTCATGCTATTGCATAAATGTTTTTATTGGTCCAATAAATAATAAAACCTTTTTTCCTTTCGGTTGTTAATAAGTAATACAAAAGATTCATATACAAACTATTTCTATTTATAGACAAATTAATTTTATTTTCCTATACAATGAAATCTAGGGTAGACTTTCAAAAAGTTCCACCCTCCGATCGAGCTGAAATTTTGCACAGACACTCTTTTTGATATTTTAAGACGAGCCCTAAAACGATTTTGCCGTTAAAAAATTTCATTTATTTTTATCTTATTTTGTATATTTTGTTCGTTTTTATTTTGTATTTTTTTATTTTTGTAGTAAAAATACTTAGTTATTGTAGTAAAAATAACAAGATTATTATGAAATTCATATAATTTTGTCTATACAATGAAATCTTTTACTATGGAAAAATAACATTGATGCAGTAAGTAAACAATTAAAGAAATATATTTTTTTTTAAATTCGTCAAAAAATGTTTTCATTGATCCTGCATCACCGAAATAGATAAACAAATAATAAATTCGGTATGGCCAAGAAAATCAATAAATCTATCGAACGTCCTCCATTTTTCTTCACCCCTGATTTTAGTGTCGCCGAAAAAAAAAAAAGATAAATGCGTGGTCCACATTTCGTGTAGAGGGATTCATTTGTCACTGCAGCGTGACAATGCTCTCCTGCCTGGTTGGCTCGTTCGAGGTAAAAGTCCTAGTACGTCGTGCCTATTCCACGGGGAACACAAGTGGACAGCGAAAGATGAGTGGAACGAAAGAGAGCCGGTGAAAAAAAAAACAGAACAGTCACGTCTGTTCAATGGTAGTGGCTGGTGTGCGTGTGATATTACGACATGATACAATGCAGTGACCTAAAGATATTTGTAACGTACATTTATATATGACAGCCGGAGCAGGTTGGCCATCTATACAATTTTTTTACGCATCCAAATCTATATATTTATACAGGTATAGAACCAATTTACTATTATTAATGTTAATAAGAATATATTTCAGGACCTCAATTATTCATCACGAACAATAGATTATTATTTATACTAATGAATTATCATTAATAAGCAATATATTAGAAGTAGTAGTATTTGGTGATAAGTACACACGAGTTACCCCATTTTATGTTCTTTTTATATTATATTCTTTTTTGTTACAATTTACTTTTTGGGTTAAATATAATATTAGATTACAATAATTTTTTATTATTTATTCATTGATATTTAGTATTGACAATTTTGTACGTACTATTAATATTTCCTATTAAAATTATTAATATTAACTAATAATATTAATTTACTGTAATCAAAATTAATATTTGGAACATTTTTATTTTCAAATAATATTTAGTATTTATTAATTAATTATGTTTATATGAAAATGTAAATTCGCAGTAACAATAATGTTATGGAAACACCACTAATAATAACAACAACACAATGACATCAGCAACACCAACAGTAGTCAGGACTTACCATAAGATATACACTTGGAGTATTAGCAATAATGAGCAACGTCAAATACAAATTAATACGAATAAAAAAAAATAATATAATAATAAACATATCAACAATAATGGCAAGAACAAAAGTCATAGCAATAACAAATAATTAATAATAATAATAGATCTTAGAAAAAATAGCAATAACGAAAATAACAATCATGACAGTGATGATGGTAATAATTATAAAAAATAACCTAAAAACCAATTTGTTCATTGGATCGTTTATAATTTTTATTTCGAAAACATTCACTTCGTTGAAATGTAAATTAATTTTTCAATAAACATTCCCAATCTTTAGGGCTGATAAAACAGTAATTGAATAAACAATTTTAGCGTTTGAAAGTAGAAAACGCATTCATAAATATTGTATCAAAACAGGGAGGAGGGATTTTGGAAATTTATTGATCAATCCGTTTTCCGAATATTTTTGGGACTGTCTTTTACTGAATTAAATCGACACATGAAAATATTAACACTAAACTTTATAACGAGCAAAAATATATGTTTAAGAAGAAATAATTTATCTCAATGTGCCCCATAGCAAAATTTTTTTTTCCATAAAATAAGAAGAAGAAAATGGCAAAAATGTATCAGAGTTGCACTCGAAGAGGAGGTGAGCAAAATGAGTGAAAGGGGGAGGTCATGGTGAAGGTTCGCACGACCTTAACGTTTCAGTGTTTGCTCGCGCTAATCGACAAGAACTGGTCGCGGTTCAGGTTTTTTTTTAAATTTTTTTTTTCTACTTTTCTCGGTGCCGATGTAACGAACTCGTTGCGGCTGCTGCACTAGGTCGAGAGTACGAGAGCAAAGAAATTCGAAATATCTTTAGCCTATAAACAACAACAAATACAAATTTCTAGTTTCCAAAATATTCTATTTTGTTCAAAATTTTTATTATTATCTTCTTACAGAAAAGTAATAGAAAAAACCGACATATCAGAAAAGAATAAGATTTTTATTTATTTAATCGACAAAAAAATTACGATACACTTTCGCGTGCATTTTTTCCATAACAAAAGTGTTAGAAATTCGAGATGATACACAGTAGTGATGACAATAATGATAATATCAACAATAAGAATGGCAATTGCAATAACGATTATCATAATAACGTTAGTAAAACCCTTACAATGACACAAATAGCAATAAAAATAATGTACCCTCGAATTGTGTCAAATTTCAATTATTAGTCATTACAAAAAAAGTTAAAGCAATGCCAGGGAAAAATTTCGTTTATATTTGTTAGTCCGGAAGAACTTACTTGCACTTTAATGTACAATTTTTTTTACATAAGAAGAAATTTTACATCGAACTATTGTTTAACAGTAATAATAATAATAATAATAATAATAATAATAATAATAATAATAATAATAAGAATAACAGCAAAAAAATTCGAGGAATATGGGTGTTAACAAACTTAGTAAAAATATTTGTATAATCTAACACCATAAGTCCTTATCATTAACCATTGATATTACGTATTAATATTAATTATGATTAATTCAATAAAAAATCACTAGAGTGCACTATAACAACAGTACAAAACATTAATGATATCAACTTAGGAGCAACACCATTAAAAAAATAATGATAACATCGATCATGAAGAAGGAAAAAAAAATGATATAAATCATATTTTTTCAAGGTTTGGACATTTCACTCGCCTATAAGTAATTAGCAGCCACCAGGTTTGCTCGTGCCTCAAATGATGTAGGTATAATTAATAATTCGAGCAGAGGTCAATTTTGGCCAGAGGTCAAATGAATCTAGAAAAGTGTCGACACCGCTCTCGCTATCGAATATGATGAAAGACGGAAGGGGAGGGGGGGAGGTGGGGTACTGAAGATGGAGGTACAGTTTTATGCAGGAGAATTAATGATGCTCGTACTCGTATTGGTGGAGCAGCGAATTAAACGTCATGCACCAGGTCTCTTCATGACGCCCGAAGTTCCATCTTGAGACGCCTCAAGGATTTCGCCCATTCTCCACCTCCTCGTTTCGTTGGCATGGAAAAGTGGCGCGGCGAACAAATTCACCCTGAATGCGTAAAAAACGATGTGCCACGTCACGAGGCTAAAGCTACGTCGTGTAAGAGTCCAGGCGTGAAATTGTCCACGCTCGATGATCGCCGCTTGGATTACAAGAGCCATTATCGCCGAAGCCAAACGAACGGCCACAACCGTTTCGAATTATTTATAGCTATCTCCAATCGGGATGTCGCGGGTCATACTCAATGGATAAAAAATGATAAAGAGATGTTTTGTATGGTATAAGAGGGCCCAACGTTGACAGCCTGAAAATTGCCGGATTGGATTTGTAAAAAAGAAAAGGTCGATGAATAAGCTTCGAAAGATGGAAAGATGACTTTTTGTCATGAATTGAATATTATTCAACCCTATTCAACGTACAAAGTGTCTTCAATAAGAATCAGAGCTGCGGTTGTCTTCAATCCAATGGAAATATTTTTTTTTTTTTTGGTAATTATGTACTTTAGTGACTTTTCCGAAAAAGTGCGTGTACAATTTGTTTTTTGTCATTTTCTCATTGATTGGGTTATAAATAATGATATTCCGTCGGGGGAAGCTAAATTCCACATTTCCATAAAATGTTACCCTTACATAAAAAGTAAACGAGATAGACGAAAATCGAGTCATTTTGCAGAAAACTCACGTCCCCTTTTATCACGTGTTTCCGCAAACATCAAAACCACATAACTTTGTATGGGTTTGTTTGCATTTGTTTGGGCTGGGTTTGGGTTAGGGTTTGGGTTTGTTTGTTTGTTTGGTCAAAATCGAGTCACTGTATAGAAAATGTACGCCCCATTTTATCACATGTTTCCACGAACTTCAAAACCCCATAACTTTTCATGGGGAAGTAGATTTCAGTCTACCCCGACTGAACATCATCATTTATAATCCAAACAATGAGAAAATGACAAAAAAATAAATTTAACAGGCATTTTTCGGAAAAGTCATTAAAGTACATAATTACCTTTTTTTTGTAATGACAGTTTACGATCAATGGCTCAAAAGGTCTGGCAATTTGTTTCAGACTATCATGGATCAAGAAGAGTCCAGTAGGTTGCAAAGCTAAACTGGAATAGAAATTCTGATCAAGCTGGAGTATGGACTCTATTATTGATGTTAATCATCCATCCTGATGTCAAATGTCGTAAATTGGAGGTACCAGATACCCTCAATGAGAAACAGAGTTCCGGTTGCCTTTAACCCAAACGAGTGTCCGTTTTTGTGCTGATGACAGATGATGGGAAAAGCTTGTCATTTCGTTGCAGACTTTCCAGGTAGAGTTTAGCAGTTTGCCAAGCTACACCAAAAGCCAACGTCTAATTAGAAATGATCGGTTCAGCAGTGACGCCCATCATTCAACGGCACCAACGATCATCTGACTAACCACCTGCAGTTGTCGTTAATGACTTTGCCAATGATTGGCAGTGCTCATAAGCTGGCTGAGGATGACCTCAAAAATTGAAAGTCATCAGAATGTCTGGGATGATGAAATAGCTGGTAGAAAGGTGATCGGTGCGATCAACGGGAGCGAAAGTGAATACCCGTCGACACGTCGCGGCAATTGCCAGTTATCTCATACCCTGTTGGTGGGTGAAAAGGCAGCAATGGGGCAGCAGTTTTGTCTCACGAAAATTAGCTTCGTTAGAAGGTTGCCAGACCCTTTACCGTCGTCAAAGCGTGGTTACGGTCTCTCCGAACGCCCTTCCCTGATCCCTCGCGGGACTGTAATTCGCCGGGAGTTGTTGTGGCTGCGTGAACCGTCCTGGAAAACGTTTAATAGCCCACGGAATGATGATTGGAGTGGTTTGCAGAAAGAAGAAAGGCTACTGTTGACTGCGTGGGCGTTGCCGTCTCGAGCTGGAAAACAAACTGATCCCTGCGTTGCACCGCGAATCCGCGAGGTCGGAGATACTCCGTCGACGACAATGAAGTTGATTGACATCAGGGTCATTGGGGGCGAGTGAATTTGTCTTTTTATCATCAGCAAAGCTGCGCTCCAGCTTCGAATCGGATTCAACCTTGGCTCAAGGTCATCCACTGTTCCCAAAGTCTGTTGGAATGACGCTGCATCCTGTACGATAGCTCGAGTTTCTCGGGTTAAAGTTCGGGATCCTTTCGCTTCATCAATCTTGAAGGACATTGCTGCCTCTTATCCAGGGTGATTCATCATTTATTGGGTCACCTTGAACACTTCGTCATTTCTTTCGAAGCTCCTGTCACGTCGTCTACCGGTTGCACGAAACTCCTTCCATTCATGGGGTACCCTACTTTCTACTCTTGTTATCGGACGATAAGGCTTAGACCCACTTTACGATGAAAGTGGAAAATCCCGAAAGTGATCCTCGAACCGGGCGTCTTCGCGAACGCTCATCGTGATTGATAAGGAAAGTTGCTTGAGTTTGATCGAGATTGATGAACAAAGTGACGGGAAAAACGTGGCCGCGTCATTGTGGCTGTATGACCTTCGGGGACTGAAATTAGTGTATGGTTGATTCTCCCAGGCAAAAGGTCATCGTTTATCGCTTCATTCTCCATGAAAAGCAATAACCGTTTTCTTGATCTTTACGCTATTTCCTTGAATAGTGAAATGCCAGAAGGTATTCATCACTTGGTCTTTACCAGGCACAGATACTCGTCGTATGTTGATTTTATCAATGTTGTTACATTAAAACGTACCATAATTCGTCATATCCTGATGGTATTCAATATTTCCAGATGGTAGTGTATCGAACTCAGCGCATATTGTCGATTGCCAATTACTAGATCGAAAGCCATTGGAATTGAGTATACTTTGATCTTTGCTAACTTTGCTGGGTCAGTACTCATTTTGATATTTGGTATCTTGATGGTTACCAACCAGCAAATTTTCATCTAAAGTCTGCCGATTCCCTAGCAATTAGTCATCTGCTTCACAAAGTGGAACTAGCAGCATCATCGGGCATTACTCCTTGAGGGCCGTAACAAAAGTACCTGCTGGTCATTGTTTGGGTTTGTTTGGGTTGCCGAAAGTCTGCCGATTCCCAAGCAGTTAGCCATCTGCTTCACAAAGTGGAACCAGCAGCATTATCGGGCATTACTCTTTGAGGGCCGTAACAAAAGTACCTGCTGGTCGTTGTTTGGGTTTGTTTGGGTTGACGAAAGTCTGCCGATTCCTTAGTAATTAACTATCTGCTTTCTGGGACCAGCAGCATCATCGGGCATTACTCCTTGACGTCCGTAACAAAAGTACCGGCTGGTCGTTGTTCCTATCGCGATGTAACTCGATGATTAGGTATTTGCTTTTTTCCGGGCTCGATTGCGGTGCAGCCGTCGTGTAAACATGGTAGGTCAACCAAGCCAGACAGTTTGTTGACGCGAATGATCAACGCGGTCTCATAAATATAAGCGGACAATTAACACCCTCGATGTGGTCTGCGCCGACCGTTTCTACTTTCTCTGATGTCTGGAATTGACGGCCTCCAGGTACCCCCAGGTACCCAGCGGTGCTATCACGTTCAGGAGCTCCAGAAGTTGCTTGGTGTTGGGTGGAGTCATCGTCATCACGGACCTTCCGTTCGTAAACGTCGTCTCGGTAGTTAGCGGGTCTGCAGTGAGTGCAAACATCTCCACTACCCAATGGGTCTCCCCTACTGGTCTCGGTGCATCGACACCGTCATCAACGGGACGGCTGAGTGACTCATCGCTGGTGGCTCGTGTTACACGTACGACTATTCCTTTTAGCCTTTCCTTCGTGACTCCGAGACTCCGCAATACTGCCGGACTCGTAAGCGAGTGTAGAGTGCAATCATTGGTGGGGATCAAGGTCAAATACATTAGAATTGCGCCCTTGAAGATCGTTTGTAAGCAGAGTTGAATAATTGCGTTTGGCAGGGGAGGGGCTGTGGGGTGCCGAAAAATTGGGGGTTGTGAACTTGATTGGAAGTATCGTTGCGCCCGCTACTTGGATAGGTGACCGGCTTTTACGTGCCCTTGAACTGAACGGGGGAGGGAAGTACAGTCAACCAGAAAAAATCGCCTGCTTTGCGATATTTCGGTTTCTGTAATCCAAACAAATCAAAATCCAAACATAAATCGTATTTGGTCGAATCCGAATACAATGACATCCAAAACCAAAAAAATCCAAATAAAAAATCTCAAATTAAATTCGGGTGAATCCAAATACAACGGCATCCAAAACCATATAGATTCAGTTAAACCCAAACAAATTTCCAAATTCACATCCGAATACACTCAAAAGTATGAAAACTCAAACCCAAACAAATACAAATAATCCTAAACGACGTTTTGGCATATCTAACAGCAAACAAATCCGAAGTCGAATCGAAATGATAGTTCAGCTAACCCAAATCAAAACAAACACCGAAACTTATGAAACCGGAAATCAGACAAATCAAAACAAATCCCGAAACTAAGGAAACCGGAAACCAGACAAATCAAAACAAATCCCGAAACTAAGAAAACCGGAAACCAGACAAATCCAAACAAACCCAAACCAGTGTCTAGCAAATCCAAACCGAAAACTAGGTAAACTCAAAATCAGAAAAATCCAGATAAACTTAAACCCCAATAAACCTAAACAACTAAAATCAGGTCAAGTGCAAAATCCATCCGTTCATGCAAATTTTAATTCATGCAAAAAACACGAATACTCGACCGATGAATTTGAATGCAGGCACGTACTCGATACATACGATAAACAGTGGACTGAATGAGTCAGTTCACAGTTAAATCGATTCATTGTATTTTTTGTAACATCTGTTTCGGCTTCGAGATTCCAACAATAAAAACTTAAGAAAATATTCGATGTGAGTTTCGATTGAACGAAAGCTGATTTCCTCGGCTGTCAAGCCAAATACATTTTTCATCAACAAAGTTAAGGCCAATTTATTGCTCGACCAATGTTTACGATTGATAATCACCAAAAGTAATCTTCTTGGTCATAGTAATATTTGCAATGTATTCATTAATATTTTTTGATAATGAATTACAAATAAAAAACAAGGATTCGTTTTTAATATTGGTGGTATTTTATAGTTATAAAAATAACTATAAAATAAAGTAAAGGTCATACTAACCCAAACAAACTACAATACAGTAAAACCCAGACAGACCCAAACAGACAAAAATAAAATAAAATCTAAACAAACCAAAACAAATCGATATAAAATAAAACCCAAATAAATCAAAATAAAATAAAACCCAAATAAAAACCCAAAAAACCAAAATAAAGTAAAACCCAAACAAACCAAAATAAGTAAAACCCAAACAAACCCAAATAAGCCAAAATCGAATAAAACCCAAACAAATAAAAATGACGTAAAATCCAAACAAACCGAAACGCCAACAAACCCAAACAAATAAAAAGTAAATATTGGTAGTATCTGATATTTGGGAGAAATGAAATTCTGCCACGTGGGCTGAATTTGGGTTATTGCGACGAAACCCGAGTTGAACGTACACCATGGGTGCAACTGTGCACACACCGCTGATGCATTATTACTCGATTCTCTGGGGGTACACGACCGATAAAAAAAGTAAATAAAAAAAAAGCGGAAAATAAGCGCGAGCTTAGTTACAGTCGTCGCGTTTCTTTGTGGAATCGAACGGGGATCGTGAGAGCGACACCTTTGCATACACGATATGCAATTTCGTTTGTATATTAATATATATGTGTGCGCCTGTATTATTTTCTCGTTGGTTCGAAAGCTCCCGAGGGGCTCGACACATTCGCTTCTTTCGTCGGGGCCAATGCTCTCGCGACATTATTATGCGAGCTCTCGGGGGTATTTGCCCGATAAAGAAATTGGTTGCGTCAATATTTTCGTATTTTTTTTTTCTCGCA
>JAPYZJ010001337.1:0-28543 GCA_030522765.1 Ophioninae sp. B BG-2022a | reverse complement strand
GCCACCCCATTGTGTATGTTTTTTTTTAAGTGAAGTTAACGTTGGATTTTTGTTATTATTTCGTGTTCAATTTGATAACTAATAAACAAATGACTGAATGAAAATAAAAATAATTGTTTTATTTGATGTACTTCAAAATAAATTGCCCCAGAAAAAACTATAGCCATCTGTCCTCGAATTATCCTAAGTAGTTTTGACTGCCTATAATAAAATAGCACTTGACATAACTCCTTGGAGGAAATCCAAGAGGGTGAAAGAGCGAGAGGAAGAGTGAAGTGAGATAGACAATTAATCGTGAAAGACGCGAGATTTTCGCGCAGCGGATCCAAAGTACACGAAAACCGTGAAGAGATCCAAGATGCACAAGGCCTGGTCGACAGACAGGGTACGTGGTTTTTCTGGACTTGAGCGAGATGAGAAAGAATTATGTTGGTCGGCGCCTAGGCGATCATTCCTTAGTCTAGCTCAACGAGTCGACGCATTTTTTTCACCGTCCTTGAAAACGTTGAAATTGCTTCAATGGCCGTCAAAAGTGGAAATTCAAGCCAGAACGTACAGCATCAGTTTTCTTTTTTTCTCCGTGACTCGATTGTTCTTTACGTGGATAAAAGTCGTTGGAAGCATTTCGAGTTTGCTTGATTTCGAAGGACGAACGAGGGAGCAACTGGATGATGATCCTTTGCTCGTTTTTACCTTCGCTGTCGGCTAATCCTCGTCATCGTTGTAAAGTACAACACGGTAGATTGAAATCAGCGAACGATTGGATACGAACGGTCGTGTTGGGTTATTATCTAAAGACGGTGATCGTTACGTTTGCATCCTCGGTGCAATTATATTTATGTATGCGTGGCACGATATGTGCAAGTCATTATTCCGTTTTTTCCGAAAGCGACAACCTCCGTCTGCGCAAGTCTCGCTGCAATTTGATATGGATCTCTCGGGAATACTAATGACTGACGCGATCACCGAGCAAGAGGAATGATCCAAAACCGCATCGCCCAACTTGGTGAGAAGGAATGTCTCCGGCAATTGGATTCTAAAGAAAGATTATTGACTATCCTCAGACAGATCAGTATGCCGATCAAGGAACATCAAAAGTGAATTATCTTTTTCCACATTGCGCAATTAGCCCTGGCTGAACATTGATTGAAAACTGGTCACTCCATTCAGTTCGACCAGGCCCAAACGCCAAACCCCATCGAACTGCTATTTTTCTAGGAAACATCGAGAAAGCCTGGAAATCCGAAAACATCCGGACGATCTGAACGAAGATGGAGTACACCTCGTGAATCCTATTTGGCACGCGGTTCTCCCGTTTTTTTAAATTGACCAGCTGATCAATTAGGAACACTCGATTGGCTGGTGCAGTGATCCGGAATTATGACTGCAACTATGTATGGAACACCTGAAGACACGAGAGCTTCCGTATCGGAGCTACCAGCCCTGATGACGCAGACTGTAAAGTTTGCGAAACGTCGGCGTAACGCTGATCCTCTATCCGGCCGGCAATCCGGAAACCCCATTTTTTCGTGAATCTTACTTCTGTCCAAAAACGTCACGATAAAACGACAAACATCTCGGTATCGTTCTTGACGTATGAAATCGTGGGCGTAGAATCAACGTATCAACAGTATCGTGGGAGTAGAATCAACGTCGTATCCCAGTCTCCTCTCAGAGTCAGCATTCCCAGACGTTCACGCAATTAATTATGCAAACAGTAATTAACGAAATTATTAATAACAAACGAAGTACCCCGGAAGCCACGATTTCTAGTGTTATTAGGTCTTTAAAATTTCCATCGTTATTATTATTTTATTTTCACCTTAAAAATATAAATAAAATAATAATAATGATAATCAAAACATGTATTTCTTTTATTTTTATTCTTTTTGTAATTCTATTTTTATTTTGAGAAATCTATCGAGTTTGCTAAATACATTTCTTCAAACAGACAAATATTATCACTCCATCGATCGTTCGTAGAAACCTGTCGCGTTTACTTCGAAAACTTAAGCTTCTCACGTTAAATACCGAAACGCCCTTATCGTTATCGGCCAAGGAGTCTAAAAGTTGTGGAAGGCGAAAAGTTGCTGTTTCTCTCGATCGAACGTAGAAGTTCCAACTCTCGGAGGTACAAGCGAAAGCACTTAATGCCAAATTCATTTTTTTCGTCCTTCGATTCGCTCTCGCCGACGGATGCGCCTGGCTAATCGAGTCGAAGGCTGATCGGAATGGAAAAGGCCACAAGAATTTTACGCTCGAGAGTTCTACCAAGCTTATACTCGTTGAGGGGCTGTGCTGCTTCGCAGCTCTGGCCTTCTTATATTTTTTCGGATTATTCTTTTGCAACGTTCTTTTTTTTTCTCGGCGACAATTCATTTCAGAAAGTGAATGTTAATCGATGGAGCGTGGATAACGCTTATGTATCTGCGCTACATGTTTGACAAAAATCCTGTCAAATCCTTCACGAAAATCAAGGATAACCATCAGCTCTGACTCGGACTCGTAAACCCAAACATTTGTGGTTTTTACCTCGCAAAGTTGAAATAAATGGTGACATTTTTCGAAAAGTTGCAACAGGTCTATTTAAATTACTTTCGCATGTAATTTTCGTACGTTACGTATTGCCAGATAATAGTAATTCACCATTGAAATTCGTTTTATTTTGTTTGAATTATATCACATATTTTTCTAAAATGATTATTTTATTACTATTTTATTGTTATTTATAAAGTTTTAATTAATGTTATTTTACAAATATTTTAATGAATGCAGTTACTGTAATTTTCCATAACCTCTCTTCCCTACTTTTTGCTAACTTGTAAATGCGATCATAAAAGTATTCAAGCTTCAATGCTCGAACATTTTTATTTGTAAAAGCCAGTTTGAAATCGAAAAGACTCTCGGAGTTTTAAGAAAGTTTCAATACCTCCGAAAATGATAATTTACTATTAAAATCATACATATAACGAAGCTTCCATTTCTGTACTTAACAAAAATCAATTTATGCTACAAAAATGATGTACATTTTATTAATTGCTGTCATCGGAAAAAACTTTTTGCCAATTTGCATCTACCGATAGAGATAAACAATGTTGCCTTATGGAGAATACATATAAGCATATTTAAACATCGTTTCAACTAATTTGGTGAAAATCTGTCGTTTTAAAATTCTCCTCTACATTCATGATCACCAGGTCCAGAGGTCCAGTTTTGCACGACTGTGACTTCCAGAAAATTCGAGCTTACCTCAGCGATGTCCTCTTTCTATTTTTTCATGTCACATCGTGCGATTTCGGTATCGCTGGCAATTACGTAAATCGCCAAGTTAAAAAATATCATCTAATCGAAAATTCGATTCATCAGAGTTTCACGCGAGGAAAATGTACAGTTTACCATTGAAGTGATATCCAAAGGGTCGAAAATAGCAAGTGTCAAAGCCATGTGTGTTCAGGGAGTCGAAGCTCGACTTTTTGTGGGTTTCCAGGTCACGAAAGAGCAAATGAATGAACTGCCCTCTTCGTAATTCATTGAAGCCTCAAAAGATGGCATATAGCGATGAGGAGTATCACGAAATGGCAGCACTCGCAGCGGTAGTAACAACTCCTTCTCTTCCAATCCTCTTTCGCTCCTTTCTCTGTCTCGTCGGAGGGAGGTCATGCCTGCGAACCGCCGGGAGTTTCAAGAGAAACGGTATAGAAGAAACACTAGCGAGAGAGACCCTCATCTCGAACCTTGCAACGGAGATCCTCGAGTTCCTAAGCTCCCGAGCCGTTATATTTTTGTTTGTGGACTTCCGAGAGTGAAACCCCTCGCGGTCTCAACCTTCTGGCACCCACGCCACCAAACCGCACTTACTGGAGGGTAGAGGACCGCGGAATCTGGGTCAGATTAAACGGCCCGTGTACTTCCATGTTCTATATTGGATACAACTTGTTGAGACATCAGTCGGGCTAATCGGACAACTTTTTCCGCCCTTGGGAGAACCTTCGTGACTATAGGTATGTCCATTTCGATCCCAATACCTTTCGGACCCACGGTAAGATATTGAATCTTATTTATACCAGTCCTGAGACTTTCAGAGCTCTTTATTACCAATAATACTGGGTTTGTTTGGGTTGAGGAAAATCAGGTTTATGCTGATTTTGCAGTTTGTGAATTAAAAGGTACCAGGGGTGCATCGAATATGGTCACGTTGTGTAATTAGGCCTGGATCATCGTTGGATAGAAATTTAGCGAATTCAGTTCAACTAGACTCAAAGCCTGGCTGCATTGGTCTGATTTGTTTCTAGGAAACATTGCGAAATGTGCGAGTCATTGTTTCGTTTTTTATGACTGCAAACAAGCAACTTTTTTGCCTGTGGAAGGCTTGGTGCAATTTGATATGTGTCTTTGTGGGATAATAACGTACGACGCGATCAGCGAGCAAGTGGAACGCTCCATAACACAATCGCCTTGTCAGATGGTATGTTTCTGGCAATTGGATTCTAGAGAAAGATCATTGACTATTCTTAGACAGATCGGTACGCCGATCAAGGAACACCAGAAATGAATCAAATTTTGCCAAATTGCGCAATTAACCCTGGCTGAATATTGGTTGAAAACTGGTCACTCCATTCAGTTCGACACGGCCCAAATGCCTAGTCCCATCGAACGGCTATTTTTTTAGGAAACATCGAGAAAGCCTGGAAATCCGAAAACATCCGGACGATCTGAACGAAGGCGGAGGATTCCTCGAGAATACTATTTGGCACGCGGTTCTTCCGTTTTTTTAAATTGACCGGCTGATCAATTAGGAACACTCGATTGGCTGGTGCAGTGATCCGGAATTATGACTGCAACTATATATGGAACACCTGAAGACACCAGAGTTTCCGTATCGGAGATTCCAGCCCTGATGATGCAGACTGTAACGTTTGCGTCCTCTACCTGGCCTCCAATACGGAAACCCTATTTTTTTTCGTGAATCTTACTTCTGTCCAAAAACGTCACGATAAAACGCCAATCATTTCGGAATCGTTCTTGACGTACGAAATCGTGGGAGTAGAATCGACGTCATGTCCGAGTCTATTTGCAGCATCAGCATTCCCAGACGTTCACACAATTAATTCCCCAAACGGCAATTAACGAAATTATTAATAAGAAATCTTAATGAAGCTAAATAAGCGATGATAGAAGCCTTCCTGTGTGGCCCTTAGGGCTATTGTGTGGAGCTACAATGACGTTTGTCCCACAAGCACATCCCAACGATTCGCATGTTGGAATAATTGTATGTCAATTGGTGCAATTCGGACATTCGCTTACTTACGAAACTCGATGGGACATACCCCGACGAAGAAAAATGAATTGATGAATAATAATTGATATAATTAAAATCCGACCGTTTCATCCTATCCTACAGCCAGGATCATCGTTATCACTTCATCCAAAGTAAAACAAAAATTGGAATCTCGTTGAAATTATCAATGAGAAGGATAATTGGATACCGTTAATCGATGTATGCTGATGACACTATAATTACTGTATACGAAGAGCAGAAATGGGAGTCATGGTGTACTGAAATTTGCACTCAGCTCTCAAGGTCGAAAATGTTGAATTTAACCACTGACATCCAAAATTAAATTCTCATCAACGAGAAAAGAGCTTGAGGGTCGATGAGAGAGAGAGAGAGAGTAGGACAATTATTAATTAGGTACAACTCGATTTGAAAAAATTTCCTCGATACGTTTCAGACAACTTTTTCCTATTTGTTTAAAGCTAAATATGCAACATTGGGTTTTGAATAGAAAATCCTGAAAATCTCACGTTAAAATCAATTGATATCCAATTTCAAAAATCGATTTTCCAATTTTGATTCCAATTTTCAACGAAAACCAATTGAAAATAAAAATCAATTAACATTAAGCTTCAAATAACAATTCCATCAAATTCTGAACGGAATTGAACAAGCCTAAACTTACACTTTGATGTCAAACCAATAAACGTAGACTGACAAAGTTCAATTATCTCCATTTTCAAGCAAAAGTGAAGTGATTAGTTAAGACCTAGTAATCGATGTTGGAGTGCAGAAGAATATTTTCGAAACGTCGATAACGATATTGCAGAAAGCAAATTAAACTGACAAGAAAAAAAAAAGAAAAATGAAATAAAACACTGAGACATCCAATTATACTTGTACGACTCTTAATCCAATGACATTTTTGTTTTTTCATTCTCAGTCCCGAGGTCGGTGCGGTTACATTTTTGATCACGTTCCCCATATACGTTCGTCCTCTTCCCTCGCCCTTATTGCACTCTCTGCTCGGTTCTTCTCATTCATTCGTTCGATATCTATTTTCAGTGGTCGAAAAATCCGGTCCAATCCGTGGCGAGAGCAGTCGATTCGGATGAAGCAAAAGAAAAATAAAAACAAAAGAAAACAAAAAATGAAAAAAAAAAGAGGTCGGTCTCGCGCTCGCGAGACTCCGGACCGTCTCGTCTTCCGCAGAGTCTGTACCTTTATATATGCGCGCACACAGAGACCTGCGCACGCGCGCGTGTGCACTTATACGTGTAGAGTAATATCGAAGGATCGCGGGACTATGTGGGATCGCGTCTAACAAGCGGGGCCCTGTGAATTCCGAGGGGTCCCACCGCATAATCAAATTATTCTTAGAAGCCATGTTGGCGGAACATGTGCTCTGGAAACTGCCTCCTTCCAGTTTTTTTTTACGAATGTCGGTGACGTCACAGCTCGAAGAAAGAGTGAGAATCCAACTTCCATCGGTCTTAGATCCAAGACGGAATACGAGGATCACCGGAAGTGTCTTAGAGTTAACGATTTAATTAACTGTCTCTGGTGACTTGACGATTGATCGCCCAACGAGTTTCTTCTATGTCAAATTGGCAAGCAATTCGGAAGTAAGGAATATTTTACGGTGGAAGTGAAGAAGATGATCCAGGGGGGTTCTATTTGATGATGGAATTTGATTTGATTTGATGATGGAACTGAAGAGTAAAATATCAGTACTGGACTGCAGTGTCAAAAAGGATTTTGATTTTTCGCACTTAATCGACGGTCACTTTCAAGATAACGTGACGGTTGAATTTGATATTGAAAATGAACGGGTCAGCTGGGTTGAGATTGGCTCGCTAATGAGCGCTGCCATCTTTCGACTACAACAGTCTCCAGAAAGCGCAGGAGCGTACTTTCGTATTGATAATGTACTATAGGCTGAAGTTTGCATCGTTGGAATATAGGGAAGATAATTTTTCTTCAACTTCCAAAACTTTCTTCGATCGATTCTTCTTTTACTATTTCTATCCAGCAATCTACAATCAAAGTATGCGAAATACGTTGCCAACGATTCAAACTTCAAGCCCATTACGATCGAGTGTTTTTATAAATACTAGCCTTTTTTCATATCTAGATACATAAATACTAAAAAACGTAATAGATAAACAACAGACAGTACAGTCGACTGAATACTTCGCAAATATATCAGATTTGGTCCAACTGTGCTAAGCAGAAAATATAGATTCAACCCAATCAGTTTCCGTCTCTTTTAACCCCAAAATTTTTCGCACCACCGTTACCAAACAGAAGAGATAAGCAAAGCCTAGATTTCGAGGAATGGCGATCTAGAGTTGAAGATTGAAGAAAAAGTGTTTATGCTTGATGGTTGTAGGAAGCGAGGTGTTGAGTTATTTAGCGTTGTTGATAGTAAGGGCTTTTCAAGACTTGACCATGAACCATTTTTGCCCTTAGAGCTCTTTGGGGAGTAGCATTGGCGAACATCGTCGCGAAAGCATATTGGAATAGGCTGGCAGGAGTGGCGAACGACCCTAACGTATAGCAGGAGACAGACAAAATAAAAATGCGACAGGACCAGGCGAAAGATCGGAGGAGAGTTGGTACGAGTTGGTCTCTCCTTTCCTCCTCCGGAGGAAAGGAGACGAAGAAACATGGTGGAAGTTGGAGAGGGAGACCCAAAGCCGGCCAACTTCGTATTCGGTCCTTTCTGCATGACCATCACCGCCTAGTCGCGACGCTGATGGTGTTGAGATCTTTTCGTTGTGCCGGCACACACATTTGGGCATAGCACTGAAATACAGAACCGAGAGTGGACCGATATTTTCTTTGGGTCGCTGCTACCGCGCCGCAAAATTGCCTGACCGCCACTTTTGTCCGGAACGCCGAGGCTAACGAACGAGAGTGGGGCCCAACCATTTATCACAGAAGTTAATTAATAGAGGCAACCCCGATGCATCTATCCTCGTGATGACGCTTGTATCCCACCAAAATTGCTATTTCGATTCGTTCCTCATTGTCTTCTGTCTTGCACTACAAACTCGGTATTGGACATCAAACATAATGTCGAAAAACATTCAGAAACCTCGGACTGAAATTTGGCTGGGCTGGTCGTCAACTTCGTATGAGAAACTGATGATGCATCATTGGTTAAGTGGTACCCCTGGTAGCAAGTATCTTCTGATGAAAAAACACATCCAAACCCAAACAAACGCAATCACTATCGAATGGCATTTATATTTGTTCCTCATTGTCTTCTGTGTTGCACTGTAAACTCGGTATTGGACATCAACCATAATGTCGGAAAACATTCATAAACCTCGAAATGAAATTTGGCTGAAATGGAATTTTAGTCATCTAATTTATATGAGAAACTGATGATGCATCATTGGTTACGTGGTGCCCCTGGTAGCAAGTATCTTCTGATGAAGAAACACATCCAAACCCAAACAAAACCAATCACTATGGAATGGCATTTCAATTCTTTGGCCAGTGTCGGATTGAAAGAGACCTAAGGTGGATCAGGGAAGGCTTCAGGAAACCCTTGGAGGCTAGGGGGTAAAACAAACAACGTTTCTACGAAATGTTCCCGGATTGAAGTGAGAGAATTCAATGATACTGATCAAATCAATTCCTCCAAGTAGGTCACGCTGGACGTTCATCAAAGTGAGGTTATTTACATGATAATGTCAGTCAATTCATGAGGACAAGTGTATTTGAAAAGTATTTCAGTTGGCTTTATATGTTGGCCTGACGTGGGGTCTCAGAGACCCAGGGCTTTTCTCACTCTTGCTATACAGGGTGGATCAATAACTATTAGTACGTTGGATATGTTCGAAACTATGAGGTTCACAGAAATATCTGCTACAATGAAATTGTACAGTACAAAAGGGGCCATTCGATAGCGATAATAGTTCTTTTGCGAGTGGACCTACTTCGGATATTTGAAGGTCAACTCCATTTTTTTAAATGGATCGGCATGTTTTTTTGTCTGTATCATAATGGGAGAGCTGAACACCAGTTCAACGACCTATAATACAAGGTTATTGAAGGTCATAGAAAGTCGATAACACTTACAGTTTCGGTAGTAAATACAATTACTCCGTTATTAGTTACTGGCTAATCCGGAACTGTTTGATGATGATCATTGATGCAGATATCCTAATTCTCAATTAAAGATTCCCAAGTCGTTTGATGCCCTAGCGTTCCTCTTTGGGTCTTCATCACAACGCCACTATATATTTATTTTTCTATTACACGATAATACATAGCATCGTTGATACACATTCACTAGAGAGTCCTCATTCGACAATTTGTTCGTTCTTCAATGTCGCGGTTGATCCAGTTCGCAAGTTGATTTCTCGTGACGTCAAATGAACGCTGTTGCAATTGAGAGTGAAGTCCAACGCCAGATTGACACCGGGACAACAGGCGTCTTCTCTGAACCGGAAGTTTTGGTTACTCGAGTGACCTTCAACCTTTCCATTTGTTTCTGTTCTGTCCCGATTGCCGTCCCGTTTCCTCAGGTTGCCACGCTCACCGTTTTTTAGATTAGGCTTGTGTTCAGCCTGACCATGGTATTTCATCGCAATTCTTATGGTATGAGTCACTTCCGGGCTGGGACTACGCGAGCTGTGATTGACCTCGGTCTTTTCGCGTATGTTAACCCGCAGATTCTCCGAAATTTCGGAACAGATGCAGTCCTTGAAAGAATCTGGTTGTCTCGTGGTTGCCCGATGCTTTTCTTGACCTGAAACTACACTCGATTGATACGGAGTTATCATTCGTAGGGGCGAAAGTTTCATAATTTTTTTTAACGCAGTTTCTCATCCTTTCAGCGTTCAGAACATCTGGGTGAATGGACATTTTGATTTCTAATTATTTTAGATTTTCAAACGCGAATAAACATTGCGTTTTAATAAGTTGCCATCTTTCGTTGTTAACTGAGTTGCGCAAACCCCCAAACAAGTTGGCAATTAATGGCTGATAGATGGTAATTATTTTCGCATGTCTGCCATGGAAACGACTACCGCAATGGTGTATATAACGTCATCACGTGTACTGAGTTTCCTTTCGTGATACTTCAATCCATCAGGCATGAGGACACCTGCGCCTGAACGCATGCAACCCCGACCGACTTTGGTGCGAAGTATGAAAGCCTACCTTGCGCACATTCGAATACCTATATGCACGGTAAGTGGATCACGGCACAGTTTATGGATAACACACTTTACTTCAGAACTTAATGGCTTTGTCATCATTGCAATAAACGCTGTATGCTGGTGCACCACAAATACAATACATATTTAGGAACATATGTACCAATCTTGCAATTTGTAATTTAAGTGAAGACATTTAAAAATAAAAGTAAAATATAACTTGTCGAGCAATAATTCGCCAAATTTCGTGGTTATCCTGGAATTTCCATTAATCTGCACTTTATCAGAGATTGGGTCTGCGGTTTTATAATAGAAATGAGGTGGAGACCAGCTTGACAATTTTTCGAAAAGCCACTGGGAATTTCACTGATTCAATAAGGACTTGTTATAATTATCAGTTTTTTTTTTGGAAAATCATGATCATTTTTCATAATCCATATAAAAAGAACGGTGCAATGAAATTGATGGGGTATGAAAAATTTATTTGATTATCTTTTTATTTCTACTCGCTATTCTTCCATAGGTTATTTATTGAGTTGATTCAGTAATGGATTTAGGAATTAAACAATTTGAGTCAGTACTGGATTTGGTAGTTGAAGAATTCAATTCGATAATTAAATATTTTTATAATACTTTTATTTATAATTTAAATAGGAATAGATTTTGTGGTTGAACATTTTGATTCAGTAGTGGATAAAGTGATAGAGAAATATGATTTATTAACAAATTCAATAAATTAACAAATTCATTCTGTACTGAATTCAGTAATTGAAGAATTTAATTCGGTAATTGAATAATTACATACAATTTTATCTTATTTTAATTTACAGTTTTAATAGGAGTAGATTTCGTGATTGAAGAATTTGAGTTAGTAGTTGAGATCAATCTGATTTATTAGCAAATTCAGTAAATGGACAATTTTGTTTAGCAATGGATTCAGAAATTTAAAAGTATTTCTTCAGTAATGGAGTGAGTAATAGAAGATTTTGTTATAGTAACAAAATTCTGTAATTATTAAATAGTTAAAGAGTCCTTAATTTCAAAAGTCCCATAAAATAAATTACAGTAGTTGTACCTTCGGTAATGGTTTTCGTGCATTCTTCAAGGCTCGGAAGCGCCCCGTTACATTTGTTTTCTGTGAAATCGCCATGAGCCCCAATTCGTTTCGTGGTTGCGCTTCTTGAAGTGTCGTTGATTTTGTGAGAACGTGCACCATTCGCATCTGTATTCTTATCACGTTCTATTCGAGATACCTTCTCCAAAAATTCATCCAGAATTACGTCCCTACCGGAATCGTGGCGAGGAATTTCCTCAGCGGCACGTAAACGAGCGCTTGCCTGAGATTCAATCAAAGGAATCGGTGATTCCGGAAGTTCCAGCGAAGTTATAGTCAAATAGGCTGGTCTTTCATTCCTGACTCTTTCAAGCCACGATCTGTAACTGTGCGATATTGGTTTTATTGAATTATTTCGGCCCGAACGATTTTTCGAATCATGAAATGAAAAATTGGAAGTTTTTGTTGTTCAAAGGATTTTTTAATCAAATTTTAAACACTGTTGTGTAGAAATGTCATAATTGAACAATCAACCGGTTGTATTCAATTATTTCGGCCCCAACAATTTTTCGAATCATGAAATAAAAAATTGGGAGTTTTTGTTTGGGTTCAAAGGATTTTTTAATCAAATTAGAAACACTGTTCTGTAGAAAGCTCATCATTTTAAGAATAATCTGTTAAGACAAAGTTCCAAGTGACTTCCAAGAGCGAGAGAAACAGCTAAAATATTCGAAACCAAAATTCTCAAAGAGGAATCATTTGTAACGTAAAATAAAGGCATTAAGCTCTCCGTCTATGAATCCTGAAGGACCTAATACTCAGCTTTTCGCAAAGAACGTAACTATCTATGAGAAACATGGTTTCGAAAATTCGTGAAATTACGTCGATCTCCTTAAGATACTTGTTTAAAAAAAAAACGTTTTTTCACAATTTACACATGCACGAAGGTGGTCGTACACGAGCAGTCAGACGCACGCTATTGGCTCCATTACCAGTTTTCTCGGCTCGTTTCTCGCGAGCTCAATTCGTTCGTGGAATTACGAAAAGAGAAACAAATTGAATTCGTGCGAAGTGTCGGGCGTCCCGAGGACGGATTCTTTCAGGATCGGGAGAAGTGAAGAGAAGAAAAAAAGCAAATCTGGTAGCAAGCAGCTCGTAAAACGGTTGTAACGTTCGAGGCATTGGAAGAAGCCAAAAGACATTCGACTGCGGAAGAATTGGTTTGCGAAGTATGATTGCAGGTCAGCTCTTCTGGGATAAGCTTAAAAGGCAATCAAGAAAAAAAAACAACCGATTTCTCCTGCCCTTCATGAAAATCAGAAACCGGAACGATAGAAAACGGTATCGAAAAATTGGGCAAGTCTGCAAATTTGTCAGTGATAAATATCTATACATATATAAAAGTGAAATTTACAGGTGTTTTTTCAAAACTTTGCCTTTCAGACTTTTGTTTGAAAATTGCAAGTCGCGTGTTTCAATTTTTTTGGAAAATCAACTATTAAGGGGGTATTAAGATCAGTTGTGCAATTTTCAATGAGAATTCGTCATTTTTCAAGTAAAAAATAAATGCTACTCAGTACGTTGACTGGAAATTCAGAATGACGGATTCCAGCTTTGAAAAAATGATTTCTTGAAGGATCCAAAGATATTTCAATGATGCAGCAAAACTGCCATCAATGGTTGCAGAATGCAAGAAAGTTCGATACTCAACAGATATCACTGGTTTTAAATTGACTTAAGTATTCCCTGATCATACTGTCGAGTTGTTTAAACGTAAATACCTTGAAGATCCTCGCCCTGGGCGATCTTGAGCACTCCGTGGATGACAGATATGACGTGGCGACGGTGACCTTGAATCTGGAAGCTCTTTCTCCCGCGCTGCGTTTCGCGGATCCTCGAGAGTGAGGCGTCGAATATAAAGTCCTGGGACCTCCTCCACCAGGAGACGTCTCCTCCTGTAGCCAGCCACAGTGTCAATCAAGGCGGCCACAGTCTTGATATTCTTTGTCCAAGTCAGTTTTTTTCGTCGGCCTGACATTCCTTCATGATTAACGATCAATGGTCCAAATATGGCGAATGCACTTTTTCAATATATTTTACCTGATTGCTTTTTAGCGATTCAATCGAGCTCCCCGGTAGAGATCGTGCGCTCTAGCTGATCATCGCGCATCGTTGAGGGTCTAAACGTAACCTGTAAACGATCGAACGTATCATTTTCTAAACGTACCAATCCGTTGGAATTGTTGCCTTTTCAATAGGATCGTTGGTTTCACAATTATTTGGAATTGTTGTTTTCGAAATTGGTTAAAACTGTTCTTTCTGATTTGTTGGAATGGTTTTATTCCTAATTGATTGGAACGGTTTTTTCCCGATTAATTGGAATTGTTATTTTTTCAATTAATTAGGATTGTCATTTTCCCTCTTGATTAAAATTATGTTTTCCCAATTGGAGTTGTTTACTTCCTAATTGATTGAAAATGTCATCTTTTCGATAAATTTATATTGTTTGTCTTTAATTTATTGACATTTTTTTCTTCCCGATTTATAGGAAATCTCATTTTCTCAATTAAAAAAATAGCAATCGTATTGAAAATTGAAATTGAAATTAAAAAAATAGGAAATTGAATGGAATTGAAAGTTAAAAATTAAAATTTAAAAATATCAAATTGAATTAATTGATTGAATTCTCAATTCAATTCTCAATTGAAAAAAATAGAAAAAAAAGGAACCTCAGGAACTCGTAAATGAAAGGAATTCTTTGATTCATCTGCAGATCGTAACGACATGTGACTCAAGATCGACATTTCTACCGTCTTCATGATAATAGGACGAATTCATTGGCTCGGAACTTTCTTCGAGACTGGAATCTTGCGGCAATGAAGCAACCCACAGTCATTCGCAAAGGAGGGTTGCCACGACCCGCCGGTATGGCAATTTTTAGTATTTCTGCGTAGGAGAAGCTGGTATACGTGCAAAGGATTGGACCAAACGAGATTTCGAACCCGCGGAGCGTGGCACAGCGGTGTGGAAGCCTGCGGGGTACGGAACGTCGTTCAAGCGTTGCTTAACGGGCTGTTTTGAATTTTTATTCTCTCGTTGAGCGCCCCACATTGGGGAGGTGTGGGATAGATTAGTTCTCGCTCACATAGTTGTCAGCTACTTGCCCCGGGCTCCGACTATCCGAGCTCTTTCCCATACGTACAAACGTTGAAACGCACGCCCGTCAACGCTCACATCCGTCTCCCAGATTCACACGCCCGCTCATCCAATCCTCTTTAAATACATCGAAGAATTAGTGAAGAGGTAACGATAAATCTAATCAGTACGAGACCCACCGCCAGGAATTGTTCAATGATTAACGCAGTAGTTGTTCCAACAGCTTGTAGTCGTAGTTCTTCTGAAGAATTTTTTTCATTTGTCGCTCAATTATCAAATTTGCGTATTTTTCGAATTTTTTAAAATTTTGATTCAAGTTTTTAGCTTCCATTGACTTTTTTTAATATTTCGATTGAATTTTTCAATTTTAGTAAA
Source organism: Ophioninae sp. B BG-2022a (assembly GCA_030522765.1). Taxonomy (NCBI): domain Eukaryota; kingdom Metazoa; phylum Arthropoda; class Insecta; order Hymenoptera; family Ichneumonidae; species Ophioninae sp. B BG-2022a. Next base: position 13,509 of record JAPYZJ010001337.1, on the reverse strand, counting down.
TTCTTCACTCTATATATGGAATTTTTAATTTCCATTCAATTCTACAGTTTTGATTCAGTTAATCAATTTTCGTGCGATTGTTTTATTTTTGTTTAATTATTCACTTTGTATTTAATTTTTTAATTTTTATTTAATTCTACAATTTTTATTCAATTCTCAGTCAAGATTTACGGTAATAAAAATACTCTTTCATAATTTTCCATTACTGAAGTTGATGTACCGAATTCTGTTAGAAAAAGCAAGTATTTTCATCGTCTAGTTTTAGAGATAAGAACATTTAAGATAACAGATTAGCCAAAGTGTTTTTCGACAGATTTTTTACGGCACAGTATTTTGAAATATTTTCGAGTTTTCCTTGATCGAAAAAACGAATGAATTTCACATCGTGCACTGTGTCGAGATTACTACGGAATGCGTTGCGTGTGCGAGGATCTTCATTTGGCTTTTTTAATACACTTGAATCAACCGAATTAGTATCGAATAATAGCAAATTATTGCTCGATAAAAACTCGCATGAGTGATTTACGAAGGAAGCTTGTCCTTTGGGAATGTACAGTTGACTTGCCGTTAACAAAGAGATTTGAGAAAAAGTTGCCTGATGAAAGGAATCGATAGATTCTTGTGAGATAACCTCGAAATATACGGGCCAGTGAAACTATCAAATTTCAAAGAGCTACCTATTTTTCATATACGATGATGATACAAGATTGAAAGAGTGGACCAGTTGAAAATTATTCTGACGGGTGATCTTTGGCTATTTGGTGTTTTCGACCAACCTGGCTTTTTTAGCCACGTGAGCGAACGTGATGATGTATTTTGTGTGCGTGTGTGTCACAACGATCATGTTTGGTACTCGCGTGTTCCGTATTTCGTGACAGTGCCGGATTACCCGTATGGAAAGACTACGAGAGCGAATGCTACAAGCCCCGCGTTTCTGGGGACACTACACTTTACTAAAATGTAAATCAGACTTTGAAATACTTTTCAAATAATGTGATAGCTCAAAATGGACGATAAGTGGTTATAGAAGTTTGGATTATGTCGTAGACGCAATTAACCTTTAATTAGATAACCCAATAATTAATTGAAAGTTATATTGATTAATTAAAACTTAGATTAATTTATAAAAACCTAGATTAATTAATTGAAACTTAGATTAATTAATCGAAACGTAGATTGATTAATGACAACTTGGATTCATTAATCAAAACCTAGAATAATTAATAAAAACTTAGATTAATTAATCAAAACCTAGATTAATTAATTGAAACTTAGGATAATTAATAAAAACCTAGATGAATTGATTAAAACTTAGACCATCATTAAAACTTAAAAGTGTGGATTGGCTTCATGATAACTTATTAAGTCACTCTTTCTCAACACATGCCCGGAAGTACCACTGGGGCATAATAAAACCTATCATCATCATCATCATCGTCATAACATTAATACGTCTTTAACGGATTTACCCATGGCTGCAGCTGGATTTGCATACCACTTTGGGCCCCGTAATGCTTGCATCACCAAATGACAAATCGGATATCGCGCACACAAATCCCTAGAACATACCAAACTCACGGTCTAACCGGAATGACTGTCTATCCCAGCTGATCCGTATTCCTCGTTCGGGGATTAAATAGCCGGTTTTTTTACAACGGATATTTTACATGTCCTTATCGAATCGTTCTGTTGCTCAAGGCGCTCTCTTTAGCCTGACAGGAGTCTCAAGTACAGCAGGGTAAAATACACGGTCACTGAAGGAGGATACAGGACATTGGTGGAGCTCTTTACTTATTGGCTATTTTATTCTCTTTATCAGATATTTATTGATTTCTGTCATCTTAAAGCTTAAAATCAACGATCAGTAAACAATTTAAAGTTATTTTAGGTTCTGATAGAATCATGGACATCCATACGCGTGATCATCAGTTGGATAAATCGTCGATCCGACTGATCAACGAGATTCCAACAATGATTCAAGTTTTTATCGACAATTGATAACCTTTGCTTATTTCACGAGCAAAACAACTTTCATCCCTTCGCTGGTTGATTCATCCTACTTACGGTTCTCGAAATACACAGTTTTAAGCATGTTCTTGCGTTATACGAATTTGAAGATTAATTGTTGAAAATTTGTATGAACCTTCTCAACAATCATATTCAACTGTGAGTAAAATTTGAGAAAGTTTGACTGGCTAGAAATCGTGATATTTGTTGTAAAAATTCGTCTTTTTTCATAACTTCCGATAAGACCTCACGTTAAGGTTGTAATTTTTACCACCGAATATCTCGATTACCAAACGGTGAAAACTTTTCAAATTTTGTATACATTATAATATGACGCTCGAGAAAATTGGCGTAATGTTTTCAAAGAATTATCTTTAAAAAATTGTATCTGATGATTTTGCCTTTACTTTGTATATACTATTGTGATTATAGCGCAAGAACATCGTTAATTAAAAACCGGAAGACTAAAAAATGAAACAAAAGAGAATCCAGAAATTATTATGTGGGAGTATGAAAATAAAAAACAAAAGGAAAGTACTTTCGGAGTAGAAACAACGCCGACTTCCTCGAAAATGTGTAAATCAAAATCCGACTGACAAGAAGCACAAAAACGAAAACCGTGATCGCAATGTCCGAGATTTCGTTGTTCGGAATTCTCTTCCTCTCTTTCTGTCACGGTTCGACTTTCCTTCTATCCGTTTCTCTCTTGCGTGTCCGATTTTTGCTGTAGAAAAGGTCCGATGGATGCCTATAATTTGATTCGCCATTCCCCGAAACGCGCTCTACGATAATTGGCCATAAATTGGCGATCCTGCCAATCAATTGTTGAAAAAAGTACCATACCCGCGTTTCTGGTGGTCTCTCAGGGCAACAATGCTAAAGCGATGGTACCTCAAATAACGATGATACTCCTCATAGCTTTCAGCAAATTCATCAAAATCGTAATGACCTTTTGTCAATTTTCGAAACGTTCTCATGGCTCTATAAGTTTGCAATACAGAAGACTATACGATGCACGAGGCAATGGAACGAAGAATTTCTCATTTTTATTTATTTATTTTCACCCCAAACCAAATCCCTGGTTACCAAATTCGTTTTTGATTTATAGGTTAAGTTACTTCCATGACTAAAACTAGAAAATATCGAAATTCGATGCGGAAGTTTGCGAACAAAAGCACAAAAAATTATTTTTCAATATTTGGTTTTTAATAATTAATAATTAAAATTGATTTTAATAAAATTTAATAATTTATTCTCGCAATTTCATTTCTTAAAACATTCCATTTTCCATTTCATTTTGTTTTTATGAATTCCTTTTTCTAAAATGATAATTTTTTTTTTCAGTTCCTGTCGTCTAAACAATTTTATTTCTCATTTTATCAAATAAAGTTTATCATACACATTATCTATTTATTATCCAAAACAAACAATATCCTTCTGCATTGTATGTGTTTCAGTTCCAAGGCTGATACAAAAAAAAAATAGTTCGTGCTAATTATTATCGTATCCAAAAATACCAAAAATATTTCCCTAAAAAATCTCTCCAAAAAAAGACCCGTATTTCGACAAAGCTTCCGCTTCGACCGAAAAAAAAATCGGTAAATGAAGGGGAAGATAAATTTGTGCGCAAATAAATTTACGAAAAATACGAATTTCTTCGAAATCTGAAAGATCTGGAGGATCTTTAGAGGATGATAGTCTCCCACACGCTATATAGATAGATTATTGCCAATGGCCGGCGGCCTTTTGCTTCTTTCCCCCCCCCCCTTCTCATTCTTTTTCTCTCTCTCTCATTTTCTCTCCCTCTCTCTCTTACACACACATAAACAGCGACCCTTTCCTTTTCTCGCGCTCGTGTTGTCCCCCCCGTTTATTTCAGCTCGGCGATGTGAAGCTGATCATTTTTATATATTTTATGCAACGAAAAATACCTGCTCGACAATGTAGCAATTCTATCAGCTTCACATCTCGTTTATCGCGGATAGCGAATTTCACAGCGATCCAGCTTCGTTTTTTTTCTCTTCCCTCTTACATCCGCGCTCACCCGATATATGCGGCGAGTCAGGTGTGCCGTTATTTGGTAAAAAAAAATTATGAAAAAAGAAGAAAAAAGGTACGAACGGTACGGCGGGACGCTTACGCAACCTCGATTTGTCTCGATAATCTTTCGCCTTCTCTCACTCGATCTCGTTTAATTCGCGCGCGCACAGCCTTTGTTACGTTTCGGACCAAAACCGGGGGTATAGAAAGGCCCCGCGCTTAATCGACTTTAATTTATTTAATCTCGCTCGACGGCGCCAGGCCTTCGCCAAAATCTTCACGGACGCGGGAACAGACGAAAATTGTTTTTTTTTTTTTGGTCTTCCCTATCCTGAACGACCTCTAGATTGCACGTTTTGTTTAGGAAAATTAGTAAAAAGGATTATTTTCGATGAAGAAATATTTTCGATTTCGAAGAAATACGTTTTCGATGCTGAGATAAAATTGAGTGCTTTTTTGTTTTGTGTGCTTTTGACCGGTCGTGGAAAAAGGCTTTTTTGAGAGCTTCAAAAAAAATTTCCCTTTAAAATAGCATTGGTCAATTTTGTATATTAAATAAAAATTCCAAATTTTTCTATTTAAAAAATTATTCTTCAATCTTCTATTTGTAAATAATTGTAACATCTTTTTAATAAAAAAAAACACTGATTAATGAATTTTTCTAAAATAGAATACAAAATTGATTTTAATACCTATGGATATAGAAATCAACCTCTCGAAGCCTTCATTCTTTAATGAAAATTTGAATGAAAAAAAAACTCTATTTTTTTTCGATTAGCCAAAAGTTCGTTATGCCTTAAGTATTTTACTTTTTTATGAAAACGATTTTTTGCAGAAGAGATAATTTATTTAATCAATTGCTGCATTTACGACGAGGAACGTTTTTGTTGAGTTTGTTTTTTTTTTTTCAAAACGTGGGAGTCTTTAAATATTGATACTGCGATCGATTCATCACTTTATCCGCTCATTGACCGTACTTCCTCACTCGACGAAGAACAATAAAAAATGAAATACAAAGGTATGGGCTTGTGCTTCGAGTCACGTCTGCGGAAGGACTGGCGTGCTCCGAACGAGCACCCCCGCGTTTCATATCCACACGGACGGGGCCATGACTACCCTCGTGACGCCAACATTATCGAATACTCGCTTCCGCTAACAATAACTTTCTTGAATTTCATTGAATTTTCCGAGGACAGTCGACGCTTATTTTTGTTGGGAAAAATTAAGGGATGACCATTGGAAAAAAAGGGGTGGTTGGATTAATGAGTTTTCAAGAAATAAATAAATCGATTGGAAAATCATTTTCTTAATTGTTCATACATTAACAAAATTCTGTACAGATTTTGATGGAATATTATTGTGATACGTCTTTTAGAAAAATAATTAAATAAAAAGTCGTTTTTACTTTATAGGTTTATAAATGCGAACATTCAAAATTAATTTTATTTTCAAAAGAGATTTAACGTGATAGAATACTTTTACTAATAATGAATCATTATAAATTCAATACTATTAAGAGGATTAAACTTTCAATAGTATTGATTTAATAGTATTTTGTTGTTGATAATAGCAATTTGTTATATTTTTCAATTATTATATTATTAGAGTTGAATAGTCTTGAAAGTATTGAATTAAAAGTACTTTATTAGGAACCATAGTATTTTACTACAGTAAATGGATTTTAAAGACAAAAACTTATTTTTCTTTCTATATTTTTGTTTTAAACAAAAAGTTGATTAGCGAACAGTAGATATGTGGAAAATTAAATGATTTTACTTATGTAGGTATACATGTATTTCTAAAGAAAATCTCGAAGAATGTTTTACAAACCTTTTTCAAAGATATGTGAGGGATTGAACATTTTTTTCCAAGAATGAAAACAAAATAACTTCAAACTTACACATAAAAAACTTTTAAGTGACCGTCCGATTTTTTTTCTTGACAAGAATCATTTTTCGATCTGCATTTCGTATTATCAACGAAACTAATTAAATCTTAAAGTTTTCTTGGGTTTCATTTAAATTGAATTAAAGAGTTATTATGGCCATCGCTAACCGGTTTTACAAAACATTTTATTATGTAAAATGAAAATTATTTGTCCAATGTTACAGCTGGGGTTAATGATGGGTTTCACGCCGAAGGTACATCATTTCGAATGTATGATCAACCCGTCCAGCCCACTTCATCTTCGCCCGCCCCTTTACGAGTGATACGGATCGTTGATAATTGAGAATGTTCTTTCAGTGATATAGGAATTAAATTATACGAAAATACGAAGATTAACTTTTTGTCGAATAGCATGTGGACGGCCTTGATACGATTCGTGAAATCGTAATATTCTGACAATCTGACAATATTTTAAAAATAAATGTATCATGAATATTTAAATAAATGAAAAATCTAACAGTATTTAATAAATGAATTCATGATTAATATATAATGAATAAAAAATCTGACAATATTTGATAAATAAATTTACGATCAACATTAATTAAAGAAAAATCTAAGACTATTAAATAAATAAATTCACTATCTATATTTAATGAATAAATTTACCGTAAATATTCATTAAATAAAAAATCTTACAATACGTAATAAATAAATTCACCATCAATATTCATTAATTTAAAAATCTGACAACATTTAATAAATAAATTCACAATTAATATTTCATAAATTTGTTGGATAATCTCGTTTTCATGTGTTTGCATAAAAAACGTCACTTGAATTTATACATTAGTAGGATTAATTTAAATATGCACGTATAAAAATCGAGGAGAATCCTCGTGTCCACGGTCATTAGGATTGAAGAAGGAGAACGCGTTTACCGGCAATTTGACGGGAAAACTTTTCGTGACAGAAGTATGCATGTACCATTGGGACATGGTAAAGCGTATCTTTTTTTTTTTCTTTTCACCCTAGCCGAATGTCAAAATGATAATAATTAGCGTTCTGTCGCCACGATAGCAACGCGATCACTTGTACAGCACGATGTGGTGCGTTCGCTGCTAGAGACACGCGGAAATTCACGTCACGAAATTATGCCGAGCACGGAAACTTCGTCGATGCTGTGGAGCTATATAATTTACGGAACGCTGAGAGGAGTTGGGTTGTACGTTTACTATTCCTATGGAGCTCGAGTGAGAGAGAGAGAGAGAGGATATAAAACAGAATAAAATAATTTGCCGTTGTTGGCGAGCATCCGAACATCACGTGCAAGTACTACGCTCATACATAAAATATATTTATCTTTTCGTAAAATAATATTACGATCAGAACTTGAGAATAATTCTCCTAGCCGTAATGATGCAAATTACCCTCGAGCATGAATCATTATGGAAGGCATATCATTTTATGCAATTGAATAATAATTTAGACCTGAATTTGATCTGATCTGACATTTTTGAGCGATTGATAAGCCGCTGCTTATCAATCGCTCAAAAATGTATATCGGTTGCGAGGACACTACTGTCACTTTTTGGTATTTTTTTCCGTTCGTTTAATCAGCTGTTATTCATTAATTAGTCAATAAACCAATTTTTTATGGATTATATACTTAATTAGTTAAACTAATTTGTCAATTGACCATTCATGAATTAATAAGTCAATAAACCAATTATCAATCAATTCGTGAATAGACCGATCATTGATTATTTTATCAATATACCAACTGCTGATTGAATAACACAAAAAACTGATTTTTAATTAATTAGTAAATAATGAATGAAATGGTAATGAATACCGTTTTTCGGCTGATTTGTCAATAGAATAGATTATATTCATTATGAGTTTATTAGTCGAGTGACTTATTATTAATCTATTAGTCCATGTTGATAATTAATTGCTAATTAATTAATTATTCAATACATTAATTATTAATTTATGAGTATAGTGGCTAATCATTTGGATCATAGACTATTGAATAATGAATTAGTTAATTTATACAGAAATCGAAAATAATTCATGTATTATCGTTCTATCGAGAACAATAATTTCGATCATTTTCAAGAATTTTGGTGTTTCGTAATATACATTCAACTTAATAATGATCACTCAAATGAACTTGGAATATATCGAGGTTTTGCAAAATGGAAAATTCGGACGAAATGGAATATATCTAGGGTCCACGAAAGGGAAAACTAGGGAGAAATGTAATACATCTAGATTTCACTAAATGGGTGAATAGGGAGCCATGAAATACATCTAGGTTTCATTAAACGGGCAATTAGCAAGCCATCGAATATATCTATGTTTCACAAAATGGATAATTAAGAAAACATCAAATAAATCTACGTTTCACAAAATGAATAATTAGGGACAAATGAAATATACCTAGATTTGATTGAATGGATAATCAGAGATCAATAAAATAAATCTATTGTTCATAAAATGGATAATTAGGTTGACATCCAATATATTTGGGGTTTCCACCTTAAAACTGGTGGAAAAAAAAGGTCGAAGTTTCGGAACTGTTTTACGGTTGATGAAGTATGACGAGTCTGGGGCAATTTGTACATGGAAAACGTGGCCCTCTAGCGGTGTTAGTACAGCCGCACGTGCAGGTTGCGATCGATCGTACACCTTAAGGCTAATGTGTGCCAGCCTTTGCAGGCTCTGCCTAAACACGTATATGTGGGAAGCAGCAATAAACCGCGTTAGATAAGCTCGTTGGAAATTGCCAAGGTACGCGGGCGATAATTGCTCGCGAGAGAACTGGGCGGCCGAGATATTACTTTTTTCTTGTCCATCACTCACCTTTCCCTCTCTTTTCATCCTGCGCTCTTTCTTCCTCTCTTTCTTGGCTGTAGTATATTCCCGGACGTTCTAAACGGGCAGGGGTTGTAGAAAGGCTGCTCATTCTCCCTCGGACGATTCCTCCGGCGCAAAAAGAGCCAGCGCCTGGCACGAAGAGGCCCCAGGCCCTGGCACACCAAAAGTCTCGTTTCCAAGCCCCGCTGGATCTCGTATAGCGTGTATCAAAGTTAGGACTGTGTGACGAGCCGCAATGATGGATAACCCCACAAAAATCATCCGGAAATATGTAACAATCATATTCAAGATATTTCTGGATGTATATTTCAAAATTATCAAAATCCTCGCTGATTTCGGGATTGATTATCGTTTGGAGTTCTCGATGGGTTTATAATGCACGAATTGTTTCAGGATTCTTTTAATAACTATTCAATTATTCCTTATTATATTCTAGTTTTAGTTATAGTTATTGTAATAGTATGTTATATTATTTAGTTTATTATTATTATCATTTTATTTATTATTATTATTATACTAGTGTATTATATTTATATTACTGTATTGAATAAATTAGGAATAACTTGTTGTAAATAATTATTCAAATTTAAAAACTGACCACTAAGTAAACAATTGATAGTAACTAATTAATAATTTATCATTGACGACTTCAATAATTGGAAAAGAAGTGATAACGCGTTGTAAAAAATTTCCATGTAGATGTACCTATTAAGAATAGATTTATATGAGTAATATTTTTTTTTAATGCTTAGGAACGCTCCCAAAAAGTGATAACTGAATTTGTCTGAAATTTTCATGTTATTCAAATAGGAAAGAAAGGAGTTTTCAGGCACGTATTCCCATTGGAATACAGGGTTGGAATTTTTCGCAAATTTTTCTAAATTAATTTTGAACCTATCTGGTGGGCGAACTTGTCAACAGCCCAAATAAGGACCACCCTACTTTATGTACAATTTATTCCCTCGAATACAATTCTATTGTCACGACTTTTAAAGCTTCACCGTAGAGCTGAGTAAGCAAGAATTCTTTATACCACACGGTCGAGTATCCAAGAAAGATCAGCCAGACACTGAAAGCAACTTATATTGGATACAGGTCGTCACGATTCTCGATTTTTCCGAGTTGCACGAAGAACCAGCGTTTCATGGCGTATAGGTAAGAGAAAAGCAACGAGAAAAGGCAACTCGGCATTTTTACTCGTTTTCTGCTTTTTGAAAAGTTTTTTTTTACGGGGTTTTATGGCAAATCTTGTGACGAGGAGGGTGGGTGAGTTTCAATGAACTTTGAGACCAGTAATGATAACTTTATTACAAGGCTATCTGGGACTGTGCAGCTTCGAATGATTTATAAAATTATTCAAATCCATGCAAAATGGTTTTCAAATTTTCGTCGGCCTAATTTGCGCCGAAATTTTGAATTCGAAAAATCTGACTTTCAATTTGGATCCAGCGATGTTGGAAACCATGATTTTCAAAATAATGGTTAATTTGGTATAGCATAGATATTTCGACGTTGTTAGAATTAATTGGTTGCAAAGTAACTTACTAATTAAATATAGTAAACTTAACTTCAACGTAAGTGAACCAAAATTTGATGGTGAAAATTGAAATTTAATGAAAGATTGGGACCGAATTGACAGTTGATTATTTATAAAATGATTTCTATAATTAAATGAATGAAATAAAATCACTCAAATAATGTTGTTATTGCCGAGTAATATTGAAAATTTAATTTCAATATGAATGAAATAAGAATTCTATCATTAAATAAAAACGATAATTAAATATACATTTAATGATAATTTCGCCATATTTAATGATTAGTTAAATTATTTATTAACTTTAATAACTGAGTAAATACTTTAACGAAATGATTACTTTAACGAACATTTGATTATTAAACTGAATAAACGAACTTTATTTACTTTAAACTGAATTAAACTGAATTAAACTGAATAAACAATGTAACTAATAACTGAATAATTTAATCATTAATATACAGAAAAATGTAAATATAATGGGTTAAAAAATCAATTTATCTTTTGCCGATTTTATGGAATTTGCAGATCTGCAAATCTCAAGGCTCAATTCTCGATGTGTACATTTATTTTCGTTCAATTGAAAAGCGCGTTTCGTCCTTCGTGTATTGATACAAAAAAGCTAGTCTCTCGAGTTGATATTGAAGTCTCTTGGTATTGAAGTCACGTTGACCCAAGTATAGAGATGTAGAGAGGGAGAGAGAGAGAAGAGCGGCAGGGGGGGAAGGGGTCTTGTTATCGCTCTGGGAAAACCAACCCCTCGAAGCATCGTCAACCCCCTTTAGGTTCGAGTCACAACCGTCACCCTCAAGCCTCTTGGACCCTCCACCTCATAGACTCCCTCAGTGGAGGTGGACTTCGCCCGCACGCAGAGGGAGAACAAACTCTTGGTATGTAGCTTTCTATTTGCGTCTGCGCGCGATTGGCGACGCTACACGTAACTTTTCCGTACGAAAACGAGAAAACGGAAGGGGGTAGATGAGGAAGAGAGAAAGAGAGAGGGAGAGGGAGAAGGTGTGGAATAGCAAGGATCTAAACCCTCCTGATATCAATGGACCGAGCTATATTAAGCCACAATGAAAATATAAACTATTTGTCATTTTGTTTAAACATTTATATTTAAGTATTTCGAATAAAATCTATTTCACCTGGTTTTAGAAGTTTTGTTTTTTTGAATGCAAACTTTTTAAAATAATTTTCAATATTTAAATAATTCATATTTTTTTGTTTGTTTTTGAATATTTTAATATTCTCACTTTTTCAATAAGATGTAGAGCTGTAGTAAATTCGAAAAATTTACATCCGAAATGAGAATGCTAATTCAAAATTCGACAAAACTTTTCGAATAACGCCAAAAATTTGCTTGTATGTGAATAAAGTGTAATGACGAGAAAGTCATTTTCCGTAACAAACCTGCAAATAAATACTCTCTAGAATCGAATATTTATATATCTTATTTTTTTCTTAGCATATGCTGGGAAAAAGTCTTCAATTGAATATGACACCGACAAGATTTTCCAGTCACCTTGAAATAGTTGGCATGAATGAGGGGGGGAGGTGCCATCATGAAATATTTATGGCCTCGAATCATTACTTGTCACGTAATAATTTGAAAAGATACCGGATAAAAAAATTTGTAAAACCTTCGCCTGAAGAATAGATACGGGAAACGAGGGAACGTGTTTAACAAATAAAAGTCCCGAGTGCACATCCAAGGACGTAAAATTTTATGTTCCGCTCTGTTCGTTATAATCAATTCAGTTATTTGTACATAAAAAATAAAAAGACTTCTTCAGATAGCAATTTTCATTGAATTTGTCGAGTGACGTTTGTTGATACTGTAGATGATTTTTTCCCGTGAGGTTTATGAAAAAACTATCATTTCTTATCATACCTAATTATTTTCCTAATTATTCGTTCTTTCGCTTTTTCACTAAACCCGGAATAAAGAGAGAGACAGAGAAGGAGTTGTGTTTGATTTGAAGAGTTGAGAATAAAAAAGTATTTAACACGTTTTAAAATTTTTTTTTTATATAATACCAAAACTTTTTAATCATTTTAAATATTTAAATAATTAAAGTTTTTTTTAATATTTTTAAGTATTTCAATATTCCCACTTTATCAATAAGATTTTACATCCCAGTAAATTCAACAAATGGCCGACCGAAATGACAATACTAATTCCAAATTTAACAAAACTGTTCGGACGATGAAAAAAATGTACTTGTATGTAAATAAAGTATCCTGACGAGACAGTAATTTTCCATACCCAATCGATACCTGGAAATAATTACTCGCTGGGATCGAAAATCTAAATTTCTTATTTCCACAGCTGTCGACGCCTAAAAAAGTTACAGATCACTTAAAAAGAATTCTAGACTTCTTGTAGAGCTTTGCGAGAAATTTAGTAAAAGTTTTTTTATCACTTTTTATAAAATTGTGAAGAAATTATTAGCAGTCCAGTCAATTTTAATGAAAGGTTTTTATACTTTTTTTAGCTTACTAAACGATTTCTATCTTCTAGTAAATTTGTATCTGGCCAAAATGTTATAGTTCCCTTCCTCATCAGAGGATTAAGGAAGACAGACCTTCAAATGTAATAATTTGGACTCTCATATAAAGTGTGTTCTGAAAAAATATATATATTGTACACAAAGAAGATGGATCAAAATTGCCCCACGTCCTATAACCAAGTGACACATCTAAAAAAAAGATAAAAATGTAGAAAAAAATATGACTTACTTTCTAAGTTCATTTTTTTACACCTTCATATGAAAAAATTGCTATGAAAATAGTTCAGGCGCTGTTATAAAAAATCCGTTCGTATGAGTATTTATGGATCAATTATAAAAATTCTTTTTTTGTTTGAAAGGGTACGCCCAAGGTAGTCCCACCGCCATAAAGTCAGGTCTCCGGTCTCCAGGATCCTGGAGAAATGGAAGTAAAATCTCAAAAATAAGTTAAATTTTTTTCTATTAAGGTAGTTTTTAATATATTACATTCAATTTGTTCAATCAACGATCAACTGAGGATTATCTCCTTATTCATGTGATTATGAAAACGTGAGAATAAAAGCTTGAGCTTGAATGTTTGAATACTATACTAATACTATACTATATTATTATATAGAATTAAAATATTACTTTGAATACTAT